>VUJU01000542.1:25166-98447 GCA_009835225.1 Aphis craccivora
ATTATGCGTGGTAAATGGATGTTTGAACATTAAAAATAATGTCTGTCGCTCGATATAAATACTACACAAAAACGAAACAAAATTTTCTATACACAACCTTTTAATAAATATTGTGTCCTCGATTTTGTATTACCATTCGATAAATTCTATTTATTTTTACAACTTGTAATTTTTAATGGTTATTTGAAATTATTTATATTGTAACTTAATAAATGAAAAAATATGAAATCATTAAACTAAACTGTATTGATTTTTTTTTGTTACAATAATAAGAGTTGTAATATTATTAGAATAGGTACATAGTTAGATATATGTTTTTGTTTCCAATTTGAGAGTATATTTTTGTAACATTTAAATATGATGAATCATGCATTACCTGCTTATTTACATCATTAATCAAATTTAATACAACTAATAATACATTTTGTATTTTCAGTTTTACGACAAACCCAACCAATGATGATTATTTTATGTCAATTTACATAAAATCTCATACTCGTGCTGGACCTTACATAGTTGGTGCTATTTTTGGTTATCTATTGTATAGAAGAAAAGAGAGTACAACTAAATTAAACTTGGTAAGATACATGATTAAATAGGTCAAATTAATGAAATATGATTTGACCCTTTAGGTATAGAATATATTATACTTCATAACAAAATATATTCATTTTAATTTTTTAAATAAATAATTATAAATTGGTTTAAATTTGTTTTAAACTAATATTGAGCTTATAAGAAACGCTAAAAGGGATGCTAAAATTTAAACTCAACAATTTTTAACCGTAATATTATACTTACCTCATATTATGATGTATAGACTAAAAATATATTATTATTTTAATCACGACATTATTTTATAACAGACACAGACATATGTTTTGCTCGCAATCTCTACTTTAATATGTACAACTACATGGTTTAGTGGAGCTCTACTTTATCACCCTTCCTACGTTTACGATCCATTGCAAGCCGCTCTTTATGGTTCAACAATAAGAAGTGTTTGGGCTGCGGGTCTAGTCACAGGACTCTATGCTCTGATAATTGGCCCACCAAGTAAGTAATGTAGTTAGTAGTGAATATTAACTACGAAGAGACAACGTCATAGAGATATGATAGTGTATAAAACAATGTAGATTAATTATTTTTATGATGCACCATATACATTATATATATATATAAACATATTATGTATACATTAATATTATACCTTAGGAAAGATTTCATAGTAAAACAATTTACCTTAATTTGCACGCTACCTGATATACTATTAATAAGTTCTTAAAATGTATACTATAAAATAATCCAGTAAAACCTCCCCAAAAAATAAGTGATATTTAATTATGAATAAATCGTGATTTTTTTATCGAGATTAACAAAAACATGTTTTGTTTAATTAATATTAATAATCAATAACGAACAGACGTGATTAATTTTAACTTTTTTGAATAGGAAAATTAAAAACATTTTTAATATTTTATAAAAATATTATTTTTATTCAACCTCAAAAATAAAAAAAAACGTTACTGCTTTATTTTCATAAATTAAACAAATTTGAAATATGTATACGTATAATTCTAAAATAATTTACACATTATAATAGTTTATAAAATGTTGAATTACTATAATTTCAATAGATATTAATTTTTATATTATGAAATCATTTATTTATTCATAATATTCCATTTAGAAAACGTATGTCATCAAAAGTATACAGGCTGCAACAAATATTAAGTATCAATGTAGGTGTATCATTATTGTAAAAATAATACATATAGTTTGATTTTGACTTTCGGGAAATTCATTCATAAAATGAATACATTTTACGTAGGTAACTATATAATAATAATCGATAATTCTATTATTATTTTTTTTTTTTTTTATCTATATTAGTATATTACACTGTGAAACATTTACAAAAAAGAAAAATATCTTTTGTTTAAATAATAAATGGAACACCCACCTCAGTATGTATAAAAGTTTACGATATTATCTAGCGCACAGGAGATTGAGTGTTTAAATTATTGGTTTTTCGAACTTAAACATCATGTCACTTTAATCCTTTTATAGGTTATTTACTGGAAATTGTTTTCTAAAAGAACCGTGTGATCAGTTTAATATGTTTAACGAGACGCGTGGGTTTCTAAATCAATTACCTACAACTGATATTGTTTCAGTCAAGTGTTCAAATAAAATAAATAACGTGTTCTTTTATTGGTGTTTTTTTTCACGAATATCATTTCAATCTTAAAATTGCAATGTTTTTACTTACCACTTTTATTTCTTTTCCAGATTTTGTAAAGAATATGTTGTCGTGGAAACCGTTTATACCATTGGCCAGTTTAAATTTTAATGCGTACATGGTGAATACAATACTACCCGTGGCCGACACGGCTAGCAGGCGGACTCCTGATCACTTTGACATCAGGAACTTCGTAAGTCTACATTAATATTTTAAAGGACTAGAAAAAAATAAAAATATAAAAACCAATGCAGGGAAAGTAAATAAAATTAAACATTTATGACTTATGTAGTGGTCTACAGAAAGGAATAATATCAATGTTTTACGAAAATAAATTAAGATGTAACCGGGTTGTAATAATTTATTATTAAATTAATAACGAACTAGATGTAGTTAACACAATGAATAGTAAAATATGCAAACATTGTTTGTTTTTAATCGTCTATGTTGTATATTAAAACTAAATATTTAAACGCTCAAAGACGAAATTAAATATTTAAATATAATTATCGTTGTCATGATAAAAACGTTAAAATTGGAGTAATATTAGTAGGTATCTGTACATTCAAATTAAAATCACACAGATTTAATGTACATTTATGGTACGTTGCTGTCACTGCTGTAATGAAACTTGTATTTGAATTATACAATTTATCTCACTTGGCGAAATCTGCTAATAAGTATTTATAAATGTTATAATTAAAGTGATGATGACACCTAGTCATTTTAAAGACTATTGAAAATTAATGAATCGTTAAAATAACCAAGGAAATCCAATTAATTATAGTTATATTGAATACTCAAGTTACGAACTTAGTAAAACCAGGCGTGGAATAAAAACTAAAACGATTAAATTGCATTGAATCCATTTCCTAGAAAAATAAGTGAAATTATAAAAAAATAAAATCAGTTTTCAGTTTTTTCATAATTTTTGTTTACTGTATTTTAGTCTCGGTATTTTAAATCGATTATAATGTATGATCATATAGTAGTTGACAGTTGTATTTGGTTAAAAAAAAAAAAAACATGATATTTTTTTAACAAAACTAAACATTTAGTTAGAGTACAATCAATTAATTATGATATTAATATAATTTATAAATTAATTGTATCGTTAGTTTATTTTTTTTTTTTGTTAATTTCAATCACACACCTGAATTATGTGTATGAATGTTATGTATACTTCACGAAGTGAACAGTTTTGAATTGAAATTTTAAAATACTATTTGTGATATAAAAACTGCCTGTCAATAGTGTAAAGAATATGTATATAACGTTTTTAACAAAACCTATGACATAACTATAAAAACAAGAATATAAATTATGTATATATACCTGAAAAAAAACTCAGGTGTGGGCTTAGACGAATTGATTATATTTTGTTCTAAAAACATGATTAAATACTTGTATCAGTCTAGAGTTAACATTAATTTGTTTAAGGAATTGAATAGGTATATATTTTAAACGTTATCACATGCTATTCGCATCTGCCATCTATAAGTAATATGTATGTAAATATTCAGAATTAGTTGCAAATAGAAACTTTAAATTTCTTAAGCTAACAAATATTATGGGAAATTAAACGGGAGATGAGGGACGGAGACTTTTATATTTTATTTTTACTCTGTAGTTATAGTAACAAAAAAACCGAATTACTAAAATTTAATTATAGTTGCCTTTCGATATTTCAATGAACCATGGCAATTTCTTTCAAGATTACAAACTATTTAAGTTATTATATTGGATGATTGGATTATAGAAAGTCTTTTATACTATTATGTAACTACTTTTTTATTCATGATAATCCAATAAACTTAAATTGTAAATTATGAAAAAACATATTTTTCGTAGAGTTTTTATTATGTGGATCGAATAATATTGTATTTCTGTACGTTGGATGGTGATGTCACCTATTTCATAATAACATGAATACTGTGGTTCTACGAAATTATAGCAAGCAAACACTGCTAACACTTCGTCAACTTACAATTTCGCTGTCAGACTACATTTTACCGTAACGTGAATATACCTAGTTGCTAAAATAATAATAATAAAACTTAACGACTCCCTTGATGCCCGGTAAAAAGTCGACGAAAATATAAACTTTTACGCCTAAAGAAACTAAAAGAAAAAAAAGAACTATCTTATATTTTATGATAGGCTTGTGGGATCAAGGTTAATGCAGACAAGTAATATTATAATCGTAAAAATAAATATTGTAAGAATTATGGGATAAAAAATAAATCAATAACAAACAGACATAATAATTGTATAAGTGTATAAATACAAATAACCAAAATAAACAATAACATTATTTTTTAACGGCATGCGGTTGTCTACAAAAATGTTTATCAGATTAAAATTATTGTTAGTAGTGTACAATATTCATTTAAAGAATCGTTATTTATTGGTTGATATCCAAAAATATTTTAAACGTAGATTTATCATTTAAATAAAATAATAATACGATATAAAAATACAGTACTTATATCAGTATACGTACATACAATCTAATTAATATTATGGATTTGGTTAAAGAAATCAAATATTAGTTTATTAATTATTGAATATTTACAACGTTAATTTTGCATAATAACTAATTTTTATGTAATGTATTTTTCAGGTAACTGATGCAATTTCAGACACTGTAATGTGTTTGACAGCTGGTTTGTTCCTATACTTATTAGTAGAAAGACCGTTCAGGCTTTTAATCACTCAGCTTTTTGTATCAAAATCAAATGAAAATGAAAAAAAGTAAATAACTATTTGTTTATTATTTTATTTTAAGATTTTAATAGAATTTAGTAATTAAGAATGATTTAGAACTGTCCTTTGAACTATTATTCAAATCACACAAAAAATATATATATATTTAAGTTCTAATAATTTTAATTTTCAATTAAGTTTCCAAAAATATAAAAATAAACATCAATTCATCGCGTAAGCTATGATTCATAATATGTAATATAAGAAAAAAAATAGTTTTAAGAATTAATATAAGAATGCATAATAATATATTATAATTAGAGAAAATACATAATATTAAATGTAAAACTTAAATTTATATTTATCATAAGAAAACTATTTCATTTTTAAAAGTCTTTGCAAATAGTCAATCATAAATATATTATAATATTTTACACTTTTATAAATATAGTTACCTATATTGATTTTTATTCACTCAGTTAGGTGAGGAAGTAAAAGCCATCTTTTATGGCATTTAAAATAAATTTATAAAAACTATTAAATAAAATTAAAAAAAAAGATTAGTTATCGTCTATAAAATATTAAAATATATATTTTTTTTAAACCTTATTAAAATAAGCTTATAAGTACTAAATATAAATTTGTATTAATAATTAATAACACAATTATAGTGTAATTCTATAACGCAAGGGTATAAAGATAGGTGCAGGTTGTTCAATTTCTAACAGGACGTGATGCCCTTATAAGTACTAAATATAAATTTGTATTAATAATTATTAATTAATAACACAATTATAGTGTAATTTTATAACGCAAGGGTATAAAGATAGGTGCAGGTTGTTGAATTTTTAACAGGACGTGATGCCCGCATGTGTTGTTTTCGCTTAACATGACAAATTACGTTCAGCAAAAGCCATTTAGTTTTTTTTAGTTTTAATATTGCAGCGAATTGACCTATTTTTCAAACTTAAAGGTAAGAATAATAGCTATGCTCTCTCGGTGGTTTTTTTTAGATACCTATACGTGAGCAAATTACGTGCTACTTGCTTGAAAATTGAAATATCAAAAACAAAACCGATGAAAGAACAGTTTGTTTTACAGTTTTACATTTAATAATAGATATGCGTTTACTGTAATAATATAACAAACAACACTAAATGGATTCTGCTGTACGTAACTTTGATATTATGTTTGACGGAGAGAGATCTAGTTTAGAATTCGGTCAAATAACACGTTCTCTAAAACTTAAACTAAACTAAACTTTGTAATTATTGTAAAATCTACACTGTTACATAGTATATATTGGCTAAACATTCCTACTCACAGCAGTGAATAAAATTATTAGCAATAGATTTATTTATTATGTAACAATTTTAATATAATAAATACATTTTATAATATCATTGTTTGTTTTCACGTGTTTTCAGAAATTATGTTTCACAAGCAATAGAATCGAATCGAGATTTCGACAAAGTCCTACCAACACATCATCGAACGTAAAAAGACTAGTATTTATATAATTTATTTATTTATAATATTTTATTGTTTTTGTACCACGAAGTTTTGTTTATTTATCATGTTTAAGTATTTTTGTATTTTATAATTTATAAACACTCGCCAAATTTGAGTATGAGTTAAACTAGACGATATTAAATTTGGCAATTTACCATTTTTACATTGTGTTCTCATTTGTATAATATTAATAACTAATAATTATATATTGTAGGACACTACTAAAACATTTAATATTCAAGAAATTTGATTAGTAATCGAATACGCAACGAACGAGAATATTATAATTATTAAATGTTTACCAGTCATTAATTATCTACAATTCCAAACATGTATATTTACTGCTTTATTAGTTGCATATATTATATAAGTTTATATTCTCTATCAGCTTTTAGTGATCAGTGCATACACAACACATATTACAAATACCTATTATTATCCACCTTCGAGTTGTATTTTTAGCGGAAGTACCCCTCTACTCAAGAGAATTTACTGCATTTAATTAACAACTGAGATTTCGCTTAAAAAGTAGGTTTTAGTAAGTATACCTAATAGTAAATTATTTGGAGTGTTATAATATTCAAAATGCCAAAACTATAATATTCAAATTCAATTACAACCATTGATAAATATTTTAAAATAAATTTATAGATAAAATATCTACTCGTACCTACGCGTGCAAGGAACAACATTTTCTGTGTCTCCTTAATCCAAGAGAATGTAAATCAAATACAATATGTCCTCAACGATATACTTACCCACGTCAACTTTTGAGACGTTGATCTCGCGAAACGTGTAAATATTACATTTTATATCGTTCTTATTTTTATACTTACCTATATCTATATGCTTAGCAGTCAGATTCATTTGAATGTGTAGTATTCGAAAATATCAAAAGACATAAAAAATCTGGTAAAAAATATATATTATATAATACAAGCTCGTGTAATGAAATAGAGAAATATCCATGTATGTTATATAACAGAATAATAATAATATCGCATGTCCTTGAACAATCGATTTGTGCAAATTGTTATCAAGAAGAAAAGGATGAATAACTGCAGAGTAAAACAAGACGTGCAATTATACAAATAACCAATTAGTTATTCTCGGAATTGAAATTATATCTCCAGGGCTCGATGTCCTTTGATTTAAGAACACCATATCTGATAGAATATTCGACTACTGAAATAAAAATAATATTAAAATGTCTGTGCCTTTGAATACAATATTATAGGGTAAAACATAAATTATAATAATAGGGAAATTAGATGACGGATAATCGAGGGAGAGTAAGAGAGAGAGAGAGCAATAACTATACAAACAGCGCAAACGCGAAGGAAGACAACATATTATTGTTGTATAAAAAAAGCGAAGGATATTTTTGGAGTCCTGAAATAATCGTAGCTTAAAAAAAAATAAAAACGAAGTAAAGTTTAATTTAAGCGAAATACTTTTTTGTTCATCTATTGAATGTAATACAATACATATATAATAGGAACATTTTTTTTTTACACACAAATTGATTCGTGTAATCGATTATAATTGTATAACTATTCGCATTGTAAAGATAGTACATAATATAGAGAACAATAATAATTACGGAAAGAAAAATATCAATAAATTATCAATTAATTCGAGAAAAAAGTTGACAAATTTCACCGCCGGCCGGCGAGCAGTACTAGAATGGTATGACTGTATTACATATTTATAATATATATGTTCCGTGCATTATGACACATTAAGCATGAGCTTTGAAGAATCCTTAAAGTTACGGGGGCGGATGTGAAACGAGGAAGTGATTGGATTTTAAACAAAGCGTTTTTTTTCCGGTACTTAAACACCATTCCAGGTAGTTAAACATGACGTTAGTAAACACGCTCTAAAAGTTTCATGCAGCATGCGTATATATATATATATATATATATATATATATTTAACAATTTACCGACTTCGATTGTATGTAAGTAATTGTTCACTATCAAAATTGATACATTACACAATATACACGAGATAGATATATTTTGTATAAATTGTCCATACAATAAATATCAGATATCGGTAAATAGTTCATTCGGAGGTCGCAGATACAGCCGCCCTTAGTGGTCTGGAGGAGAAAAAGGATATCTTATTTATTTCTCACAAATGACCAACCATTATCGTTTATTTAATTATTTATACTATCCTTTAACTTTACGAGCGCGTTACGCAGTAATGCAATTTTTAATCATATATTTTACATAAAACATTAATGCTGATACCCTCGTCCTTATCAAAGACTATAATAGCAAAAAAATAACTTTGTGTCTAAACATTATACGTGTTGTTCTAGTGGAGTAATCCTTTTACTACAACTCATTTGCACACATTAAATTTTTTTACAACACATTTGCGCACGATTTACGAACAATAAAAATTTTTTTTCAGAGAAATTTAACCACGTGTAGCTGTATATAACCTGCAGCGTACTTATCCAAGTTTTAAAATTTGTCACTGACGATGAAAAATTATTATACTCACTCAATATTTTCATTCACCCTTATAAGGCTTAAGACTTTCTGTTTGATCATTGTTCTGGTATCATAGACTGGCGATTTAAAAAAATGTTGTTTGACCTATTTAATATGTAGAATAACCTTTTTAATAAGCCATTATTTCCAGTTTTGTCAATTAAAAAAAAAATTATCACAAATTATTTTTTACAATGAAGTCATTAACATAATTGAATAAAGAATATGAATAAATATAATTAATGATAAATATAATAAATAATTATGTATTCAAATTTTTTAAATAATTTCAAGTACCTTTATATTAATTATTAATTTTTATTCATTGATACGCGTTTGGATTAAAAATGTTAAAATATCAATTTTTATAGATTTGTAATCCGAATTTATTTTTTATAGGTTTCTATAGGTAGGGTATATTTTTATTTTTTTTTATAACGAATTAATTTGTAAATCGGTATGGACGTAAATTTACATTAGTACTGAATAATATGGTGAATACGAAGGTGGAAGTTTTAAAATTCACTATTGAAGTGGATGTGAACAATAATTGTTCAAATCGTTGAAATTATTTCAGCTCCGCTTGTTGTTCTAGGGCTTTCGTCTGGTTTACTAGCCCATAATTCTGGCCTGAAATTAGTATCAAAATCAATAAAAAATGTTAGTATATATATTCTGAAAAATCCATACTTATATTGTTATATGAAACTATTGAAATTATTTCAGTAAATGCGTCTGGAACTTCGTTTGGGTTAAATAAGGTAAACCGAAAATGTATTTACCACCTTTCAATTTCAGAATCAATTTTCGAGTATTTTTTTACTGATAGATGAAAACCGATGGGAAACTACGATTGAAAATAAATGTTATGCTTTAAGAGTACCTATACAAACATCCAAACTTTTACAGTTTTACCTATAAGTTGATTTTCATTGTTCACGATTTTGTGCACAAACGAGTTGTCGTAAATTTAAAAAATAGATTATTCACTTTTATTAATAGGTAATCCCAACAAAAAAAAAACATTTTTCTCCGCTCCGCATATCGAGTTCCTACGAAGAAAAATTACTAAGACCATCGAAATTATTGTGGTTTTACTTCGAGACATGTTACTGATGATACGAATAAATAAACATATTAATGCATACGCGTTAACATATTTTTTACAAATGTTTAACTTGGTTAATGAACATTGTAATTTTTATTTTAAGCTGTTAAGTACTTTTGGTGAAGACTAAAGTTCACATTTTTAAGTGGACAGCAAATGACAAAAATCGGCCAGCCAGTCTTAAATTTACCACATTTCAAATGAACTTAAATAGTACTACTGACCCATATTACAAGCAATAATAAAATGAGTACTAAACTTTTCAAGATATAAAATCTTAAAATATGAAGTTTAAGCGTACAATAACTTGTATTATTATATATATATTATATGTGTGTGTAATATGTACAATGTAGACATAATGTTTAACAGAGTTACTTGTAAGTATAAGAAATGGTAGAAATTAAAATAATATTGTAAGCAGAAAATATCGATTTACTAATACAAATTGTATCATAATTCACAAAGGATGAGTTAATAATATTTGTGATTTGTGAAACAACTCTGTAAAATAAAAATTCGATATTTTTTCAGTCTTTACGTACATAGAATTTGAATTCCAGGAGGAAAAAAAGGAAACTTGGCGACAATTTTAGTGGTATTTAAAATATTTCTATAAAAATTGGATTTCCAGTAAGCCCAGTTTTAATATCAAAACGTAAAAATCGTTTGATTTTAATACCTAAGGCTTGAAAACTGTATACCATTTTTCTCAACATTTGATATTATTGGAATCAACAAAAATGTTTAACATTCATTTATACATTAGGTAGCCACTTTAACGTGCTCATTATTATTGGTTGACAATCTTTCGCATACCAGTAACAATATTTTCCTCTATTCCTGAAAACCGACGCGCAGATAGTGACCTATATTTATTGAAAATATAAACTTATTTGTATTTTACAGCAGCAAAAAATTGGAAACTGTATTCACCAATCACGTGGAATTGAAAAAAAAATAATAATTCGAATAACAAATAAGAATATTTATCGCTGGAACACCAATAATGTACATTGTACACAGTTGTGTAATTATAAATGGAAGTTAAATCGAGTCGATACCTAACATGGTTCCTATGAATGGACATTTAGTATTTAGTGTTCTTCGATTATGATTCAACGTTAAAACAAGGATATAATACTATATTTTTACTAGTAATACGTATTTAGTATTTGATAAGATAAACCTATTATATTTTATTCGTAAAATTGTGTTTAATACTTTAATTAATAACATTATGTATTTTATCGTATTATTTTATACGATTTAATACCAACGAGTTTGCACTATAATTATATACTTTTTGTTTTTTTCTTTAATAATAATTGACAGACGAATTCTTTAAAATTTATTTATCAGATGTAGGTAGTCATAATAATATATTATGTTTGTTACAAACCGCATTGCACAGTGAAGAGAGATTCTAAAATCTTTTCCCGAGTCACAGTAACTTGACAACATATGGACAAATAGCCACATTATCCCGATATTTATGTTTCTCATCATTATAGGAAAAAAAAAATACAACTCTCGCCGTAATTCAATGTAAGTTTTGGGAACACTGACTATCTAGTTTGGGCGTGATCCAAAAAAAAAGAAAAATGTGTCCCCCGTGCACCAGGAAATTTATATCTTCTCTAAAAGAGAAATAAGAAAATTCCAAATGTTTTCATTGATAATATTTTATTTAAATATAACATTCTACTTTTATGACTACAATATTATATTACGTAATACATAAGTACTTAATGAATAGTACCTATAATTATTATTAATTAGTAATAAATCTTACAAACAAATCACGATAATTATTATAATTTATGTACAGGGGAATTACATAAAAGTGCAAGAACGGGCAGCATACAAAATATTATAAGTATTAAAGACAATATAAAATATAAATTGGATTAATATTTAGGTGGTGAACGCCAATTTAATTATAATAATATTTAAAGTAAAATTAATACTTAAACAAGAAACACCGGCTTTTATGCGTACGGGTGATTATTTGTATTGTATTTTTTTTATAGATACTATAAATGCATGTATACAATAGGTACAATAAATCGTTTCATTCAGTCTTCGCTCCTTAATGAAATTATGTTATTAAAACAAAAAATATTATGTGATATCCAACAATAATAAGTTTATTTTAACGGAGAAGGAGAATAAAATTAAAAAGTGCATACATGCTTTTAAAAAATGTAAATAAAAAAAAGAAGAATGGTTAGGAAATTGACTTTACACGTATAAGCGAACGTATTGAAAAAAAGAGAATTTATTATTTACACTACTATTATCATATAGTTTTTTTTTTGTATACTTCGGTTTGACGAACTCAACAAATTTTATTCTTCATACAATAGAAAGGTCATCTTAATTTTTTCGAAGCGCACCAAGTTGAGCTGCCAGTGACGTCTCATCGGATACAAATGATCTTTTCTTATTCACTTTGGCATCTTTGGGCAACTGAAAACGAAACAAATAATGCATGTTAATATCGTTTAAGTTTTGTCTCCTAATAATTCAGTCTTATAGAAATACAAGAATAGTTTATTCTTATTTCAAACTAATTTATTACTACAGAGCCGAGACCAAAACATTTAAAACGAGATGGACATAATGTGTTAGGATTATATTGAAATTATCGTACATTTTACAAAATACAAATGTCCAATAAATTATATTTTTTTCATAGACAATATTTATGGTGATTAATGTATATATATATTTTTATTGAACTGAAATTTCGGTCATTTGTACAGTATAATAAAACTAAACCCACTGTGATTATTGTGTTTACTACGTTTACGGTATTATTCAAAAAACAATATAAATACGTAATTGGTGTAAATAACAACATTTTTTTAATCATTGTCCGTATATTATATAATGTATAAATTCATCAGTGTCGTAAAATTGTAACTTGAAACTTGAAGCAGTTCATTTGAAAACTAATGTTAACACGGCAGCTGCAGTCATCCGATACTGTTTACGAACAGTAACAGTCAGCGATAGGGTGTGGTCGAGGTGACATTTTTAATAATCTTTCCTACACATTTTTATATTTACTTGTGTTTGTATGTGTGTGTGTGTGTATTTTAGGTTAAACAAGTTATATTGCTTAAATCGATCAACTTTTTATATGTATATTTTTATAAATACAGTTTTTGAACAAAGAGAGGAACGCATCAATTTATTTCACGAATCAAAACGTATATTTGCATTCCAATATAAGAAGAAACTCAAAATATGATACGGTCTACATTCTTTATTATCTGATTCTTAGTTTTGAATTATATCATTAAAGAAAGAATAATAACAAAAATAATAGAAATAAATCATAATAATATACCTTATATAAATCGCATATACTTCTAGAGTTTAAGGTTAAAATAAATTGTTTACAAAAATTTAAGTTTTTCCATCCAGTATTACAAATAGATGTTAAAAATGTAATAACTAACCAATACTTTAGGTTAACTCTTCTGACAATATTATATGCGATAATCTATTAAAATAATCTTAACTGCTATACATATATTATATATTTTGTATCTCTACATAACATTTTAGAATAATGCAATATGTATACGGTTATATTTTCATATAAGCTATTAATATGATAATTCTACTTATTAGATATATACTTATAGATATCAACAAAAATGAAAACACTGTTTAACTTTATAATTTTAAATGTATATAAACATTGAGAATGGCTTTACACAATTTAAAACTTGTGTATTTAGGTACTTTATAATATACATTTAAAATATATAATATGTTAATTATTTTATCTGTCGTTACTGTGCCATTTAATAACATCAAATGTGTCGCAAAAGGTACACATTCCACAGGTTGGTCACCCCTGGTATACACTGCAAGTATATTATGAAACCATATGTTGTGTGTAAATCGTGAAATATGTTATGTTAGTCTCTACACTGGGACTAGGCTCATGGTAAACTTTGTCTCTAAGGCACACGTTTATACCGTTAACTACAAACAATATGTTTTCAGCTCAATATGGTTATGGTTGACTAGGGTTGTTTTTTCTGGACCGTTATGAATTTTATATGGAAAAAAAATAAACTGCGAAGTTATCCGCATTATTATACATGCCCTGGGTTTGAGCAAGAGACGAGAGAATCGTGATGGGTGAAGTGGATTCGTGTAAGTAGAATGGTAGGGTGTGTTGTGTGGGCGGTGAGTCATAGTGTTAACCTATAACTACTCTGTTTCATTCCCAGAGGAAGAGAGAGACGGAAAGGATGAAGAGAGCCTCATAAATATTCGGTGCGATACTCTTTTGGGGGTTTGTTAGGTTCGGGTGGATATCACCGGGTCGGTTGTGCGTGTATGACGTCAGGCATGGCATTTTCGCAAGTGGTAGGAGGTTAGGGTAGTAGTGGTGATAATAATGTTAAGGGGTGGAGATTCAGAGAGAGGAGTGGAAATTGGGTGAGAAGAGCGACAAGGGGTGGGGTTTCATTCAACTGCGCGCACGATATACAAGTTTCTATTTTCGCTATTGACGTCATACACACAGTTGCCGGCAAATTTCCGACCTCCATTCAAGAATCCGAGTACCGCCGCCGCCGAGAGGCTCCATATCGATTGTCCCAGCGTTGACGTCACAGTAAGAGAAAAGTAATACAATTTAAATGCCGGACACGTAAACCACCCTATAAAAGTATAAATTATATGATTTTATTCCCCAGCGAGTAGCTGGTAGTTTTGTTTTTTAGTTTACCTTAATTCGTGATAGTATACTAGTTTACATTAGGATATAAATTAGGAATTAAGAATAAAAAAAAGAGATGTGAATAAAACGAAATATTAATTTGACCAGACATTGCTCGTCCACAAAACCAAAAACTGTACATTATTATGTTGTACAAAATTATGATGATATTGTATTAAATTATTAATTACCTATTATTTTTTAAATATAGCCAATTATCCCTATTTTCTACATTTAAAACACTGAAAAATGACATTTTTTATAAACCTGTAAAAATTTGGTATTTATAATATAATATTGTCGCTTAAAAATGTAAACTTTATATTATGACGCATTTATACCAATATAAGCTTAAACACTAAATTATATGAATATTATTATTATTATTATTATTATAAGAATAGAAATAGAATATAGTAATACAAAACCTATTTTTATATTTGTACCTATAAATATTGTATTGAGACTTAAAAAACTGTGAATATAAAGGAAACTAAAAAAAAAAGTTACCATAATTCTTTTAAATATGTATTCATGTCATGGAATAATTTTACTACTACACGTTATGAGTTATAGCCTATAATAGCTAGGTATCTAAATTTTATAAAATGTTAACTTCTTTTAATATGAGTCAATTAAATAATAATTAAATTATGTAATTTTTATACAATCTGAAACAATTAATTGTACATGGTTTTCTCTCTTTCTTAAAATTATATTAATGCAGTACATATTATTAAACTTGATTACTTTTGTAAGCATTTGAATACGTAAGACAAATGAATACTTTATAATTATTTCAAAAGTAACCGGGAATCATGAATATGTCAATACATATTTTACGATTCATAATATGTAGCTATTTAACAAAATTATTACAGGTATTAGTTGTGTTCCAATAGTTTTACTACTTTAATTAATCTCCTAACATATCCTTATATCTTATCCAACGTTGTATTAAACGTTAAATATTTCACGAATGGAATAAAGATAATAATCCAGGTTAGATGAAAAACAATAACTTATAACATTTTAAATTTTAAAAATATATTAAATCTTATAATAAATTAATTTATTTACGTACGTATTTTACTAAAAATACATATAATTATTATTTTTAGTTACTTCTAAATTATATAACACATACCAACTTTTAAATATATTATTTAGAATATGTTATTTGGCTTAGGTATTTGTGGTTCTAAAATTCTAAAAAATTTAATTATATTAAATTTATTAAATACCTTTTTAATGGGGACTTCGTCTTCTAGCTAGCACAAAATTCCGAAAATTATACACAGACATGGTTATAATGATATATATATATAATATAACATATTTAAGACAATAATGAATTAATATTAAAAATTTACATTTCCATACATTTTGATACTATCGAATGTATCATTAGTAGTTAGTTATATGTTTAGTTTTTTTTTTTTTTAAAATATTTAAAATAACAGATTAATAATACATTAAGTATTTACCTAATATATTTTTGTTCAAACTATGGCTTTAACGTATTAAATTTCCTATTAATAATAATAAATACGAATTTATTAATATAATCTAATTTAAAAATACTTCTACTTCTGCCAATAAAAACATATTATATATTTTATATTTGTTATAAAATAAATCATTAATTTAATAATATATTATTTATATTACCCTGTATACTTTAAATCTAAGTAAGTTAATGAATTAATTTTTAATATTTAATAAATGGTTTTTATCAGTAAAACAAAAATTGTTATACCTTTAAAGAATTTTATTGTATACATTAGGAAATGTATTAAGTGAACGTTATAATATACCTGCAGTATAACAATGTATAACAACAAAATACAAAGTCAACATAATATAAATATAGTTAAAAATGTTCGTTTTGTTTAAGAGTAATAATATTTAATAAATTTATGAAAAAGTGAAATAAAAATTACAAAATGGTTGATTTTATACAATTGTATAGGTGTAGCAGTGTAGCATATTATAATATATCAATATATTATTTTTTTACAAAATTTAAATTTCATAAATAATAAACAGCACATTTGATACCTAGTATTATTATTAATCACGAGGAAAATAAATATTTGTTTATTTAGTTTATTGAAACTTTAAAAAGTTTCAAAAACCAATATACAAGTATATTAACAATTTTCTGATATTTTCTGAAATGGTTTTTATTCGTTTACATTTTTATTCATATTGAACAAACAGGTTTTATTTTTAAGTATGTACGTTTACTTAACCTAAATACAAGTATAAATATAAATTATTTTTATTTAGATTTCAGTTTTAAATTGTTATCTTTATGTTCAGTTAAAATATCTAATGAAAATATTACCACAGGGTATTTTACTTCTTACTTCTCTTTATATGCCTTTACATTTTTGAATAAATTAACTTCATGAATATTCACTGATTATAAAAACTCTTCATTATGACTCACGAGATATTCAAATATCTACAACTATTATAGCACAAGACATATTAAGCATCTACACTACAAAACGATTACCTAATACATTTGATATTGATTAGTATATATTTATATATACTATATATAGGTATAAATTCGTTTAATAATAAATCCGGTAGGTAAGTACTATTAAATATATTGATAATAATATAAAAAATATAGAAATAATATTAACGTGTCAATGTAAAGCGATATATTATAAAGAAATTCAAATTTCATAGTACCTACCTATTATAGGTAAGTCATATCGATATCATGTCGTATTTTCATTTATACAAATATGATTAATTTAATTTAATTTCAATGAATTTTTGTTAATGGGAATCGCGTATTAAATAAATTATGTATATCTAGCTACGTTTAATACAAAAGTAATCTTAGAAATATAATATTATAATACACTATATAGTATATTATCATAGTATCATACTGCAGTGTATTTTAAATTTTAATTATCAAATCTATATATTATTATGATTAGAAGTATATTATATATATGTAACACTTATATTTAAATTTGTATTGTATAACTCTATATCTACAACGCAAACAACGCAAACAGGAAGATAGATTATTCAATTTAAACTTAAACGATATATATAACTCAAAATATAACTAACTTATACTCGTATATTATATAAAATAGAAAATTTATAAGTTTTTTATTTTGGCATTATATCGTCAAAGAAAAAAAATATAATACCTAGGTAATCTTAAAAGTTTAAATACAATAAAACGGATATGCAATATGCCATTATATTTTAAATCACAAAATAGAATAATCCAATAAAGATATCCTATAATTCAATCACCCTATAAATTTTGGATTCTACGTTAAACAAATTGCATCACACTTTATCGTTTATATTATCGATTAATTTTTTCCTGGTCGTAAGCAATTTGTAAATGCAATAATCTTGAACAAAATAAGGATATATATTATATTTGTATTATATTTTGTATAATACAGTCTACATACACTGTATAGTGTTAAATACTTAAATGTATTGGTACCGTCATAAAAATGAAAATGAACCGATGTCAAACTATCAATAGACTATACTGAAAGTACATAGTACGAAAACGTATATTATGTGGGTTAGGATAATGAAAAAAAGTTTAATTTTTGAAATTAACCACAGTATTCCCATAATAAAATCGTCGATGCTTGAACGTTTCTCTAACACAGAACAACGTACGGGTTATTAAACAATACCTATATCCAACAACCGTATTGAGTTATAAATATATTCATCAAATTTATGTTGAAATAAATGCAATTTAAAAAATAATCTATAGACTATATTCTATAGGTACTAAAATAATTTTACGATTATTATGATTAACAGCAAATTTATCTACTACTTCTTCCAAGTCCAATGATTGTACTATCTTCTTTTCGATGCTCATCAATCATCATAGATAAATTCGATAGTCATTAAAAGAATTAATAAAATTGAAGTAAAAAGTACAGAAACAGACAATATTATTGTGAACAATAACAAGTAATAATAATATTATACGAAGGCCCACACAGTACACACACTTTCGCAAAATAAATTGTACTCTAAATATTCTAGATAGGTACATTATACTAATAATTATTATCATAGCACTATTTTTTTATGTAATTGATTATAGTAGAAAATCGGCGATCGATTTTATATTTATAAAACGTAGATTATAAATAGATATCTACTATAATATTATTATGCATGATAATTATCGTGGCACCCACACTAATCAATGATTTCGTGGTGGAAAACACCGAATTATTATTGAAATAGGAAAATGAGTGCATGCGACTTTATAATAGTTAATTTAGATTGATTGTTTCCTACGTGGGTACGACGAGTATCTATGAACAGTTTCTACTTCGAGTTCTGATAATCTTACCATGCTGTTCAATAATCTAATAATAAGTAATAACAAATATAATAGAAATTTTAAAACATGTTGTAATTTTTTTCACTCAATTATTTAAGCCTTGGATTATTTCAGCAAAATAGCGGGGTGGCCACTGGCCTGTAAATATTTTGGGTGGCCGGGCCACCCTGGGCCACTCCTTAGCTACGTGCCTACTTACTGTATAGCTATGCAGATGGTTTTGAAAACAAAAATAAACTGAATATTGATTAATTTTTAGTACAAAATAGAATAGATTAACATATATAATAAGAAGTAATATTTGTATTTATAAATGGTATTATTAAATTAATTCAATTTGTAGTACTTAGATATCTATATCATTATAATTAATATAATATTAATATAGATAAATTATCATTAAATCGTGTCATTTCACAATATGATTTCTCGTAGTATATATTAATTGTCGTTTAAAGCGTTTTTTAAATTACATTTTACATAAGTTTTACCTCCCTTAATAAGAATTTTTTTTTAAAACTTTAAAAATTACATAGTTAATTTATACTGTTAGAGGATCATTTACTCTAATGTATATTGTCTAACCACGGTGACTGATTAGTGATTAATTACTTATCGGCTACTTGTTGATACTTAGGTAAATGACTTTATTTCTTATTAATCACCTAGATAGATGTATTATACATTTATATAATACAATATGACATGGTGAAGATAACTTATCAAATATCTACAGAAATTTAATCAAACACAATTCATCATCAATCTACATATTTTATAGTATACAAATAATACATTTTTCATTTTTAATACTATTCTAGAAATATTTTGACAATTTCCTAGTATCGTATAAGAATACGTTTCATCTGTAATACGTTGCAAAATACAGTCGACGTTGAATATCACACTATTTTCACATAATTATTATAGGTACATAGCCAATAATATTATAGATAGTCAAATAATGGTATTTAAGTAAATAGTATTACTGACCCCTAATAATATGATAATATAATTTACCGATTATCTATGATCTGTTTTCACCCACTAGAATCTTAGTTAATACGAGTATATATTAAATTGGTGTAATAATTTCATATTTCTTTTCTTTATTCGATTTAAAATTAATTGAAACGAGTAAAAAATATGTGCATACAAACATAGAATTAATGTAAATGTTCAACTATTGTAACGATTTTTTACATAATTGAAATTTAAGAAAGTATACATTTTTCAGCAATTTCTACAATGATAAAACTACAATTTAAAGATGTCTAGGGGAACTAAAAATAAATGCTCTATATTATTATAATGCGTTACTTGGTCACAGAGCCGTTCTAATGATGTAGCTATAACTACTCCCGGTAGTGACATTATTGTAGCTTGTTAATAGTAGGTGCATTCGTACTTATACGGTAAACTATATACATATACAGGTAATACATTTGTAACTTTTGTATACAACGTATTTAGTATTAAGGTTTTTTCTATATAAAATATCAGCATAATAGGTATATGCTTCTATTTTATCGTGTTAGTTTCAAAATATTTTCTACTTATGTTTATACATATGCTTCAGTTTATACTGTTTAACGCTATTGTCGAATTTAAGGTATTTTTTTTATATATCGAACGAAATGGCTATTCAGTAGTTTACTTTTCTATTTAGACTAGTTATAATATATATTTCTATTTTCTATATTTTTTATTAACTTAAAACAAAATAATATTAGTAGGTATACTATTAATGTATAGACACCGTGGTGGAAGATATTGAATTAAATAAGACTATGTAACATTGATATTATCAAAGTTAAGTTGTTTCTCAGAAAATTACCAGAATATTGAGTATAATCACTGTAATCATACTAAAATTGTTTAACAATGAAATTGGATACATTATTGTATAATATAGCACCAATAATAAATTATTAATTAATACTCCTCAAACTTTGTCCTGTCTCTGTTTCAATATTTTTTGTTTGCAGTTAAAAAATAACGTCGATCGTTGATGCACTTGCATGTTTCAACAAAATAAATAAAATGCAATAGACATTTTTTGATTACTGTTAACCGTAATACACTTACTCAATGGCCTTACCCTTATGTGACGGGTTACAGAGGAATATTTGTAGTTTCCGAAGCATAATGAGTGTGTTCTAAACACGCAATAATGCTATAGGTAATCTATAGTTTCATTAATCACAATTATTATTTTTTCGAACCTTATTTCATCTAATTTTTATTTTTATTTTTAATAGCTTTAAACAGATTCTAATTAATCTAACGTAAGTTCGATGTGATATAATATGGAATTTTTAAATCTTATATTTAAAATATGAATCATATAAATATTTTTTAATAGTACACCGAATGTTCATATAATATTCGAATGTTTCATTTCGATATTTTTAGAGTACAATAATCATATTTTAATAAATAATAATAATATTTGTGTAATGTATATTAACACTGGTAAGCGGCGAAGACAATAAAAAAAAAGTTAAAATTGTCTTTGCGTGGAAAGCACTCAAACGGAATTGCGTATCGTGACGAAAATGGAAAACTGCAGTAGGTATAATATATATATATATATACATATTATAACGCTCTATACCGATATTAACCAACATCCACACACACAGCGGGATTTTTACGATTATTGAACGTAAAGTGTATACTCACATTTCCGTTATCGCCGTAATTTCTACTAAGACCACCTTCGGCGATCACCTCCAATAGACTCTCCAAATCCGTCTTCTCACCCGCCGGTCTAGGCAGCACAAACTCTCGCTGTCCTCCATCCGCCATGGGTAGCGATGGAGCGGCCGTGGTACTCGTACCGGCGACCGTGGTAGTGGTTGTTGTGGTCGACGTGGTCATTGTTGTCGCCGCGGCTGTCGTATTGGTGGCACCGTGGTTAGATTTTAGCTCTTGCAACTGCCGTACGTCGTCGTTGTCCGAAGTCGATAATGATGATGATGATGATGATGATGATGATGATAACGGTGATATGACCGGCTGAAGTCTGCCGACCGAAGACCTCTTGATGAGTGGCGATCCGTTTGCCCACTGTTTGTAGAAATTTCCTCGTTGTACGGTCTGCAATGGCGACGACTGTGCCGAGTACGATGACGCAGGTGGTGGTGGTGGTGGTGGAGGTGTCTGTTCGTCAACCGACTTGTAGTGCTGTTTCAGCAGGTGCTGTTGGTTCTGTAACTTCTGTTTCTGCTGTTGCTGTTGTTGTAGTTTGAGAAATATTGGTGGAAGGTGTTGATACAACAGCGAAGTGGAGGACCCATAGTCCAGTGGCGATTGATGTTGACGGTCTTGGTCCAGGAGCTGTTGCCCAATGGTTTCGTCGGTTTGCTGCATGTCATCCAGATCGCCGTTGATCAGAGATTCCCAAAAATCATACAGCTGTCGTTCTTTAGGTGACTTGAACGCGTTAGATGGTGATACAAGATTTGACATAAACACTTTCCGGAAATTGTGTATCTTATCCGTCATCGGATATCTTGCAGTGGCAGGCGGTTCATATCTGTTGATCGTTGCTGCTGCCATTTGTCCGGTGCGATCTCCAAACAACATATCGTCGCTGTCGTCGTCGTCGCCGCGGTCGCGGTCACGATCGTCATCATCGTCGTCATACAACAGTTCGTCGTCGATGGTTACCGGATAATAACCATAACCGCCACCGTAACCACCGTAACCAACACCGAAAGTTGGGTACCTGACTACAGCGTAGTCCAACCGATCGTACCGTCTAGGGCTGGGGTCGTATGCAACCGATCTAACTTCGCCGTCGTAATAGTCGTCTGGCGACAGCGTTTGTCTGCCACCGCCCATTATCGCTCCATATCTGGCCATCGACATCGGATAATGTCTCATCATGTTGCCGTATGATGATGACGGCCAACCGCCAGCCCGGTTAACTCCGCTCGCCCATGTCGGGTTGCCGTATCGGTATTGTTTTTGGGCCAACTGCTGTTTACCATACCGATTCATGTTATGTACTTGGGCCGTAGTGGGCCACGTTAGACATGTTACCACGATCGCCGCGACAGCTACGTTTAAAGCAATGGACAAGTTCATCTATTGTTGACAAAAAAAAAAAAAAGAATAATCACGTAAAATTCGTTATGAGGCACTAATTCGTTTAATGAGATAAGTTTTAAAATTTTCATCATATCTCAAAAATTGATTTTAAAAAGTAATTTAATAATATCACATTATTATAGTAAGTTTTTTAGGTATTTATCTAAAGAAATCAAACGTTTTATCAATTGTAGAAAAGTATTGCACAAACCACTCTTATAATGATGTAATGTATACGGTATAACAGATACGATTTAATTTTGTTTATGTGCATATATACGTAATTACATTTAGAATGTTTGTGTTATTTTTATTAAAGTTGTTGAATGTTAAGATTTTATTAAGTCAATGCATAAATAACAGTTGATTTTTGTAATGTATTTTAGTATAGGTATTAGCAGCACCGTGTTACTGTGGTAGTATAGTGAGTTTTATTGTATTATTCATTATGTTCGAGCAATTCATTATAATATATTATAATGAATTATTATTATATTTATTATTATTCATTATAATATATTCGTATAGTATAATTTAGGGTTGACAAAGATATGAAAATAAAAAATATTTTGAACTGTATATAAAATAAATTATTGACAAGTTTAGATTGAATTCTAGGTTGTGGGCATTATTTTCAATGATTGGTAGTAGGAATACATAATGTATAAAAAAGAAAATACATTTTTGTGGAACTAATAAATAAAATTAATTATGGACTATGCTATGGTTTATAATATATACATATATCGTTATACTGATCATTGATGTACAAAGATGTCATATAAATTTACGGTGGAGGTGTGTGGGAGCAAAGTTCTCCACAGCCTGTATTGACACTAAAAGTATTTTACATCTAGTAAGTAGTGAGCTATTTTTTTTTTTTTTTTGTGGACATCCCAAGGTAAATTATTTAAATTTTGTTCTTCAGTATAAAATAATGTCAAGAGCTTATAAATTATAATGTACCTAATATTATATAATATATAAATTTATTTTCAATAATCTTACATTTTAATTTGTGTTTATTTAATATTAATATAGCAAAACAACATCCGTGCATTTTTTTCAAATGGGTTTTTTATCAGAATATTAATACCAAAGTAACGTTTAATAGGTAGTTAAAATTAAAACATAAAACATAATTTATACAGATATTAGGCTTAATAATATCTTAAAACGAATTATTGCTAGATTTATTATGTTTGACACAAAAATCTACTTGAAATTTATAAAATCGATATTTTTATTGAATCTAAACGGGTTTTTTTACATTGACTCAAATTATGCGGGAAAATCGTTTGCGATAACGTGGGTCGTTTGTCGAGTGTTTAGCTATAGAACACCGCTTTCAAGGCTTTCCGTGACTGCTAAGTAAGACTTTTTATTTATATTAAAATGTTATCATTGTTGTAATATACCTAAAGTATTAACTATAACACAATGATTTAAACATATATTTTTATAACAATATTATGATATTATTATTATTATTTTGTTTTTTATCATATAATATAATCAGTAGTTTGTGAAGTTCAATTATAATATTAGACGATAGGTAAACCTTCTTGAGAAATACAAAATCAATGACATAATAATATCTCATAAAAACAGTAAAAACGGTAAAGAAAGCTCTATCGGAATAAAAATATGTATAAATAACTATAAAAATAGTATTATAAATTATAAAATATATCATACTACAATAGTATATAGTTACTGATGAAAATTGACTTACGGTTCGTTTTTTGGTTATTTTATTTTTTTCGTAAAGATTGTCTTCTCACCTAATCGCCACTTGCCGTGTTAATATTTTTTTCTTCTTATTGGTTTTGTACTTGCGCGAGTGGTGACGTGTCGTGTGCTCGGCGTTTGTTCCGGGACTGTCACGATCCGCCCGGCCGGGGTGAGGTTTTATAGGGGTCTGTCGCGACGCCCACGCGTCGCACTCTGAATGAAACCCTCCGTGCTGCCGACCCCGCCACCGAGCGGTGGTCCGATACTCCGACGATCACTATTTACGCGTCTCCCGCCCGTACCCAAGCCACCGACAACTACCCCAGTACCCACCATCTAACACTACCTATCCCTTTATCCACCGGGCGCCAATTGTATTCCATCGTCGTCGTCGTTATCATTATTTACCTCCGCTTTTCCTAACAGGTCTTTAAAATCCATATATATATATAACATATTTATAAATATATAGCTGTATACTATCTAAGTTCGTGTGCGTGCGTATTCCATTGGGAATAGTGTGATAATCGTTACGGCAAAGGTATCTCGATAATATAACGTGAGAACGTGTATTGGTTGGACCTTGAAAAATTAAAAATAATAAAAACTACTAGAAAACTATGCAATATATACCTAGTGCAATATACTATCTAGTAAAGTTTATGTATTATTTGTGTACTATATCGCATTTATATTACCTATATATTAAATACTTTATAGTTTCTGTTGACGCAGTTTGCTCGCTTTCATTTCCCGTACATATAGTACGCGTCATCGTTTTGTTGTCGGAAATAAAATTAATTTCTTCAATATTATATTTCTGCCTCTGTGAGAAATATTTTTTTTAGATCTACAATTTATAATTAAATAGAGCCACAAAATCTCCTCTAAATGAAAAGAGGTTCTACCGGCTCTTGACCCTACGTTTCTGATACATTAGGTGAATTAAATAAGTAATTAGATACAACTTGGAAATTGGAACTTTTCAAGACCAAATATTCTTTATATTCGTTTCTACACTTTTTATAAAATATGTATTTAGAAAAAGGAATATGAATATACATGATTAAAAAATTATAGACTTTGGTCAGCAAAAATTATTTATGCTCTCTAAAAATAAATGTATTTTTTGTGACTTAGGTAAATTATAAATCTTTAATTAAAACATAAATTTAAAATTATAAAACTAAAATGTCACGATAGGTTGTGGCAACGATGAAAAGTGGGAGGGATAAGCTTTAATTAAACCTTTGGAACTTTAATTCGTTATTATTGTAATTTGTAACTAGTAAAACTAAAATAAACAATTTTATAGTTAATTATATTTTATCATGGATGTGTCATGCTACTGATGTGCTTAACTAGGTAATTGGAGCAATTTTTACTTTATTATTTAAACTATTTGTTAACATTCCAATACATAATTTCGGGGTACAACAATGTGTTATCGATGTTATCGATTTCAGAATTGTCTTTTAAAAAAACATTTTTTTTTTTAAATTTTCAATCTCGTATATTTTTTTTCCACTGTCTTGACGTACAATAATTGTACAATTGAATCAATATTGATTCTTGTTAATTTCATAAAACAATTTTTACATTTACATGTCAACTGTTACAGCGAAATATACGGTTTGACTTGCTTTGCATTGGATATGTCTAGTTAAGCATCAAATCAAATTTACATCAAAAATAACAAGTACATATGTAAGACATACGTGTATATATTACGTTACGCATACAGATGTATGTATTTATTATATAAGTAATAGAGCAAATGCCAAGCAACAACGATCGATGAAGTATAACTTTGTCTTTGTAATACATGCGCACATAATTTATATAATCAGGTAAATTAAATAGAGGTATATTATAGTCTGTAAATCTATAATTTGAGTTGTTTCTAATTTTTGTACAACATTATTATACCTTGTACTTGGGCAGTTAGGCATATGAGTTGTATATAGGTAATATAATATATTATTATAATTTCAAGAGGCCATCAATTTTATTTTTACATTATAACTCATTTTGTCAAACGATTTTTTATTTTACATTTTAGCTATATAACAATTTTATATTTGTCTTCACGATATTCTCTTTTTAAATCGATAAAATTTTATAAACGATAGAGTATTTTTCTGAAACGTATTAATAAATGTAAAATTCTATTTGTTATTTTTGTAATTTATAAGTTTAAATTGGCAAAACTGAGAGCCATTTATCTATTCATAGGTAGCTATAATATAATAATAATTGTACCTATATGAAAAGCAACTTTGAGAGAACGATGGTATTTTCTTAAGCTCTATTTCTAAATATATTTGTATTACTATTAGTAACAATAGTAACACAATAAGGCGTAGGTTGAATCTATTTTTGACAAAAACAGCGCATATTAAATTATATAATAATTTATAGGTAGTATTTTTTTAAACTTATAATTCAATACTTTTGTACGAGTACCTACTGTCAATACAAATGTTTAGTTGAACGGTATGGTTCAAACATTTTGAATAACGTAAAGTTAATGTAAAAAAAAATGTATGTATGTAATGGCAAAATGTTCAAATTCCAATGATTAATATTATTTTCTAAACACAAATTAGTAGGTAAGATTTTTTTAAATGATTAAATCGATATTTTCTGTTCAAATATCTTTGTCAATTATTTCATTTTAAAATTAAGCATAATATTATTCCAGTGACCTCTACTGACTTCCATATCATTGCAGTATAAAGTGTACAAGCACAATACTTACGACGACTTTGCAATTTGCATCTGCGATATTTTCAGTCAGTCATCAAACCGTGTTCAAAATGTATTTTATCGTGTTGTATTTTTGTATATTTAATACGTAAATAAGTGGGTGTAAGAACTATAAGACAGGTAAAAAATATATTGTTATTTGTTGGAACTTACTACTTGATAACATATTAGTAGGGTTATATATTTCCATTGATTATAAATATTAGTAATTATTAATTATAAATTATAATCAATGATATTACTCACAAGTCACAAGTACATTGTTGTTGTAATTACACTAAATCGGCTACATCAAATTCTATCTTACGATTTACGAAAACACTAAATATTGGTCACCATTCTATTCCTGTTGATTTTCGATCGAGCTTCGAGCAGTTTGTCGACTGTCGTGACTGTGTACATATAGTGATACGTGGTGGGTTGAAACTTCTTAATATATATAAATGAGTATATTATTATAACGAATCCAATTTTGAACGATCATCCGTGTCATCTTCAGCTTGGCGAAATAAATACATATATAATAATAATAATATATAGTACATACGTAATATCCGAGTTAGCAAAACGGAATTCTTAGAATTGCCCAACATGTTTTTATTAACACAATTTATACTGATAGTACCAATATAACCTAACCATATATTACCATTTACCAAGTTATTTGTATAGATTTTACCACGGTTTGAGATAGACTATCTTAAACAGTGGTTTTTACAAATTACGATTTACTTATATCACCGATTAAAATATTTTGTTTTTTTTCAAGAGCTTTTCTTGGGTTAAACAATATTGTTTGCAGTTTTTGTTAACTGAGCTAAATCATAAATCACATATAAATGCATCATAGTACTCAATACGTAAAAAGTATAATAGAAAAACATATGAAAATATAAAAAAAAAAAACAAAAGAATAAAATTGTTTTGAATTAAATCAAACAAGATTTATAAAACTATAGTACATATTACATAAATTTGAAATATCTTTAAGAACTCACGTATTTTAGGTATTGACCAAATGTTTGTTTAGGCTTTAGAACTACCCATACTTGTTAACATGTTAACACAAGCTCTGAGTTATATAATGTCATTCTGATTTCCTATTCTTATTAAAATCACGTCGACAGAACACACAAAATAACTGTTCAACTTTTATAGTTACGTAGTGAGATCTACCGGATTACTTTGAAACTTATTCGCTTTTTTCGTTTTCGTGATCATTTACTTAAAGTATTATAATAATATTATAAGCCTTATGACGACTGGAACCATGTATATTATCACATTGTAATTTAAAGGTAAGTACATTGTATACTGACATATTGCTCAATAGACTTTAATTAGATATAATAGAATATAATATATAATAATATAGACTTGAAATTATCCAAAACTGTGATATCACCTAAATAGCTAATTGTGCTTAAGTACGTCATAATATCGCTATTGTATAATTTAGTGCAATTGGTGAAAGCCTATATTATAAATTTAGCAAATGATTAGTTTTCAATTAAAAATCCGAAATTACATTATATATAATAATAATATAATATATTCGAATTCTATAACATTTGTTAATTATTATAAAATATAGATAAAAAATAGAAGACTAAGTTATACATTTGTTACATTATGTGCTAAAGATTTCAAATACAATAATATTATTTTGTATCGCATATTTTTGCATATCAAAAGTATTTTAGATTTTTATTGCTTTTTTTCTCAGTTTGGTGCTTCTTTATTTACCAACTTACATTAAACTTCATTTATTTTGTGTTTTCATAAATCTTGTTATTTTAATGAAAATAGATAATAAAAATACCCATTATTTGTTACATTCAATCTATGTCTTGATTTAAACTTTTTTAAGTTTTTTTAAACTTTTTATTAATCCAAAAAATAAAAATAAAAAATTGGTGAAATGTTCATGTTTTTATGACATATTTTAAGATTTTTTAGCTGATAATATTATGGCACTTCTTATAGGTAGTGCTATAAAATCCTAGTCCTAGCTAATCATAATATTAAATACAGCAACCTTACTTTTTATTATATAATAATACTACTATAAATGGTGTACTAATATAATTTAAACAAGTTATTTTAGTAATTTGGATTTCATATCCTGGTACTGATTTAGGTATATTACTCTGATTAAATTATAGGTAATGTTACAACATTATTTTATTTGCATTTATTTTTACATAGGTATTGACTTATTGTACAAATAAAATAAAAATCTTTAATTAATAATACACCCGAAAAAAATGTTTACGCACTTATACTATTTATTATATTATTAAATCTAATAATTTATTTTTTTTTATCATTTCTTATTATCAATATTTTGTTCATTTATTATTCGAATACATTATTAAATTCTTTAACTATTTTTCTTTTTAGTACATTAATCTTATATTAAATATCAATTACAAATATAGTTAACACCTGCAGATTTTTTTTTTGTTTTACATAAGGTTAATCGTTAAAACTTTATATTCCAGATACTTTTCATTATTCGAAGTATTATAATATTATTATTATGTACGTGGAACCTCGATAAGTCGAAATTCAACGGCAATACAATTTTTTCGACTTATTGAGGTTTTCAAGTTACCAAGGTTTGAGAAAAAAAAGTTCGACTTAAAGAGTTTTTAAAATGTATGTAAGTAGTTACTTATGTATTAAAGTTTTTAATTATAATATACAATGTAAAAAAATGTGATTAAATAGTTTATTTAAATGAAAAAAAAAAATACCCAAAAAAGTAAAATAAAACAGGTACAATTTTGCAACTTTATAATAGATAATTTGTGATCTTACTTTGACTTAAAATTTGAGAGCACATGCTATTATCAATAGTATTTAAGCCGATAAAATATTTATTTTATGTTTATAAGATTATCCGTCATTACCCATTATATATCTAGGTATATTATCTATATTATCCGTCTATATTCGGAATACAGAATGTTCGAGTTATCTATAGTTTTTCTTTCGAGTAATCGAGGTTTTCGCAATGGAGCGGAATTTTTTTCGACTTATAAGGTTTTCGACTTATCGAGGTTTCACTGTAAATTCATATTAAATTTAGGGCGTAAGCATAAGGTGTTTTGTATCTGTAAAGTGATTTACATATACTTAAAATATATACGTAAATTTGATTTTCTCGAAGTATAGTGTCACTATCCCGCCTTCCATCACGTCATCAAGTTCTTATTTGTTTCTTATTGTAATTTTTTTACTCACATGTTGCTTTTAATTTTACTGGTTGTAAATGCACTATTTATTTTTTTTATGAAAAAAAAAAATGCCGTATTCCAGAGAACACGAATGATTATTCGTGAAACTATTCAAATATTTATAAATCATGTAATAGGTACACCGATTATTTAAAAAAAAAAAATATAATATTCCTAACAAAATTAAAGATTGCTTCTATTTTTTGCCTTACACAATAATTTGGACATTGAATTGATCAAATGGTAAGCGTTATCGAACGGTCGGTTATTTTCAATAACAATTTATATCCTGAGTAATAATAATCACAATTCATAGAAATAATAATAATAATAATAATATGGTATGCGTGCGTTTATTAAGATTTTTACTCCCACCGTAATCATACCGTAGTCGCAGTTACGCAACGTGACGGTCATCCGGACTTGTTGTTGTAAATTTATAGTTGTTAGTTGTTACTTGGTTAGATCAGTATTCCATCGGCTAGTATGATCGGCTGTTGTCCGTAGTATCGTTTTTTTTCGTATTTTTGCTTAGAGCAACTGACGTACGATGAGGATGTTCGCTCTATCAACAACATTCTGCAACACCGTAAGTAAAATATTATTAATACAAAAAGTAATTAAATACTTATGTATGTTAAATAGATAATTCAACATGTATTCTATAAATGATCTGGAAAAAACTTAGGTACCTTACAAATGGTAAAAAAATGATATAAATAAACAATTTATCGTAACTATTTATATTTATTACATGTACATTGTACGCCTTATTTCAAGCTAATTTATAATATTTTATTTAAAACTAGAATTGTGTCTTAAGTGTATTTTGTGCTACCATCTAGACGATTAAGATATTCATAACTTGTTTGTTTTATAATAGTTTACAACAAGAAAATGTGGTGCCATCTATACTATTCTCTTTAAGCTTGGCGTGTATCCAATTTTTTTACTGAATTGCGAGTAGATACTACGCATTTTTATTTTAAATGTGACAAAAAACTTTGAAAAAAGTTTTAGTTTTCTCTAAAATAGTTTAAATATATAATATCAATTATTACCATCTACTGTTATTCATTCACAATCTGTTAATAAATGATATTATATTGTATTTATTATTTATATTCAGGATTTTCGTTATTTTTCAAGATTGTGCAATATATTATTATAATATCATGATAATATAGTAAAGTAAAAATACTATGTTTTATTTTATTTTTCATATTATATTATTATTAGGTATAACGTTTTTATTGCGTATTAATGTATTGTATCATTCTGTATTAAACTTACCTATAATAGTAGTTATAATATTTTTTATTATTTGCTTTTACATCGATCACCGATAAAACAAACAGGAAGTTTTATGTTTAGTAAATGTTTAATCGTTTAAATATATTGTAATAACTTTGAATTAACAATAAATTAGAAAACAAATAGTAAATGAATGATAATTATCTAACTTAAATACCTATAAATGGTGTCTACTGGCAAATGAATAATAATTTTAACCAGCATCTATCATACCTAATACTTGTGTTTTTTTTAGTAAAATAATTGCATATTATAGGTAGTTAAATTGTTTTCAATAATTTTATATACCTACAGCGTGTGTTTTTGTAATATTAAATATATGATTGTATTACACAAATTCACATCACCCATACAATATATCTAATTACTGTACGGGGAAAATCAGGATATAATTTTTCTTCTATGGTTATTTGCTACTATTTTTATTTTATCCTCATTTTTAGATGCAACTGTTGGCGTTGCTAACAGTATTGTTGTTTGCGGTAACATCATCCAGCGAGGGGCAGAAGCTACCAGTGAAACAATTGAGTATTTTGGCGTTTTTGCCAACTGAAGGTAAAAGTCATTTCATGGGCTTCAAACCGTTACTAGAAGCTCTTGTTTCCAGAGGACATAATGTCACACTGGTTGCACCATTTCCACTGGACGGCGCTAAGCGGCCGTATCGTCACATCAAGGTGGAGTCAACGTTAGCAGGTAATTTTTAAAATGTTTATATCTGTAGGTATTGTATAAATATGTGTTTATATGAATAAAATAAGCCTAAGTTGCTCTGTGCTCCGTAGGCGGTTTGCGTTTGGGTTAAAAAATTGTAATGTGTTAGGGAAATTTAGCATAATGTGTTTGGGTGAGTGATTTTGTTTGATCGAATTTTTTTAATGTCCTGAGATGCGTCTTGAAAATATTTTATCAATTTATTTTCCCTCTCATTTTGACAGAGTTGGTACTGTCCGTGAATTCAACAGGTATTATTAAAAATGGTTTATTTTTTTTTTTTGTGTGTGATAAAAAATCGAAATAATTTGAAAGATTAAAAATACTATACGTTTGTTTTTAAGTTTTTGCGTGTCTTTAACTTTAAAATATTTTAGAATGATATAAAATTCCCTATTGATTTTATATAATATTTTAATTTTTTTTTTTATCTTGATTTTTACAATTTATATATATAATATTTATATATTTGTCCAAACATATTATCTACTTTTATTTTATATTGTACGAGTAAAAAGGCACCTAATTCAGCCAATTGCAAGACGCCCGTACTGCATGTGCTTATTATTTTATTTTATTTTTATTTTTTACCAAAAATAAACACAATTGAGAAAAAAATCTAAAAAACTGTTAAACATATTGTTTATTGTACCTTATGTATTGTCGGTTATAGTCGTTTCGTAGTTTAGTCACAAGTTCTATTTCCGTCTTCAAAACAAATGACACTAACTATTTTTATAAATACTATTTTATTATTTAACTTTTTAGATATCAATCTTTTAGGTTATTCAATTGTGCTAAATATTATTTTATTGTGTCTTTACATTGTATATTACGATATATATATATATAATATAGTATATATTGTATATTATAAACATAATGGACAATAATATTAGGTATGTTAATTTGTCTTTGTATACTCGTACGTTTCTCACTAAGGTTGTGAACTAAGTGAGGAATGTATTATACAAAATAAATTATTTTAAATTAGTTTTTAGAAGATGTTTTACAAATATATAATTTTACACAGTTTTTAAATTCTCTCGGCTTTCATACTACTTACTGTGTATAATATAAATATAAAATCTATCTATGTGTCAATATAATTATTTTTTGCTTGTATTAAATCGATATTCGATATAATTCACACACATTAATGTACTTCCGGTCAGTATTTATGGACCGGAGTCCATAAATATAAGTGGTTATAATATGATTGTAATAATTTATAAGTGTCAAGTCTTATGAATTTATTTGTAATATTATGAGGTGATCTCAAGTATTTTTCGAATTAGTAATTAATTTTAAGTATATTATAATATACATATGTACAGAGGAATATTTACTATACTAAGAAATTTTAGTGATAAGACAAAAGCTTATTTATTAAAAGAAATGAAAAATACTGATGTTTGATAATTTAGCTGCTCTCCATAATTATTTATAGAGAAATAAAGTTTTTATTGAATTTTGGAAGGTATCTGAGATAATCAATAACTAATAAGAAGTCATATGTTAAGGGATTTCAATTTTTAATTTTATGTGAGTTTATTTTTTAATATAGATACATGTAGGTACGTGTAATTGTTTTAGGGTTAATTCATTATTAACTTATTTATTTATTTGACACCATACGGCAGCTGCAAATTAGATGTTCAATTTATAACGAATATTAAGTTTAGAATATTTAAGACAATGAGTGTGTAAAATAGTAAGAAATCGTAAACACGGATAACTAGTACACTGAATAATATTATATAAATAAATTATATTATTACCACGTTTATATGCAGTAGTTAATGCGCATTTATTTAGCTCAATGTGTATTGAGAGTTGAGTGTATATAAAAGCATTTTTAATTTACATTAAACTAATGCGCATTTATTTATTTAATTCGATTCGTCATATCGAAATAACTCTTACTCCGGGATTAAGAAATGCATGTAAACGTTTTAATGCGAATTAATATTTTAGCAGGAATTTTAAAATGTCAAATTATGGAATAATATAGGTAGGTGTTAAGGTTGGTTCCTATCACTTATTTTGGTCATGGAATTTTAAGTATAAAGCATGATCTAAAAAACATTCGCATTAAATTTTAATTTTATTCAGCATCTAATCTTGATATTTTAGAATTTTAGATGCATATAAACCTGCTCGGTAATGCGCATTGAGTTGATGTGCATTAACTATACTGCATATAAACGTGGTACACAGTAGCCGAAAAACTAAAATAATCTGTTTTTAAATTAATAAAGCATATTATTCTGTGTATGGAATGATTGTGTATAATATATGACAGTTGAGATGAAATAAAAGTGAAAAAAAATTTATTGAAATTTGCTGGAGGAAGTGATAAAGTGGTAAATCGTATCTAAATATAATTTTATTTGAATAATTATATATTGTCTAGATAAATGTTCGCTAATCTATATTTATGTGTAGACTACACGCGTGATCATTTTTTAAATTTTTTTGTTTTCAAGACTTCGACATGCTAAAGATTGCAAAATTCGTGAACCTCGTACCCACGCCATTGCACTTGTGGTGGTTCGGGCCGCACATCAGCGAGACAAGCCTGGACAAACCGTCGGTGGCGAACTTCATCAAGAGCGACCGATCGTCGTTTGACTTGGTGATGTTTGAGAACTTCTACCACGAGTGTTTCGTGTCCATCGGACACAAGTATGGCGCCCCGGTGATACAGCTCCTGCCGTTCTCAGCAAACTCCAGGGTATCGCAGTGGCAAAGCAACCCTTACAACCCAGCCTACATTCCGGACCTGGTCAGCACATTCGGGTCCAACATGACGTTCTTACAGCGAACCAGCAACGCAGTATCCGCGTTCTTCTACACTGCCGTTTCCCGGCTGGTGTACATGCCCCGGCAACGGGCCGTCGCCGAAAAACACTTTGTCTACCCGGGACACGAACACCGGCCTGACCTCGTCGACATGCTCCGGAACATATCGCTAACACTGGTCAATAGTCACCCGGTCGTCGGTACGGCCGTGCCGATGGTGCCCAGCTACGTGCATGTGGCTGGCATGCACTGTGTACCCCCCGCACCATTGCCCGAAGTAATCAGCTTTGATGATGATAATAATTAATAATATATCCGATTGCACTTTATGCCCTATCACTGCGCGCATTATCGATTTCCTTGCTTTTAGTTTTTTTTTTTCTATACATATTACATATTTTTTTCTTATACATATTGTATAAGACGGAAAAATATTGGAAAAACTGACGGATTTGTCCAATATTCACGCCACTAACTTTTAGTTATTTTGGTACTTACATTTTTTTAGAGATTCCGTTTTACAAACACAAACTAAAACATGAAGTTCTGATTTCGGTAAAGACCATTCCAGGTTAGACATATATCACCTATAGGTTAAACTATTTTTAGATATTCCGGTATTCGGCAGCTATGTATATTGTTATTGTTTGCCTCTGTTTAACTACGTGTCATCGCATTAAAATATTAAATAGTATCACGTGGAACTATTTCCTAAACTCATTGAAAATTAATTCCTTATTTTCTGGTGCATTTTACAGGACCTAAAACAGATAATGGATAATTCTAAAGAAGGTGTAGTCTACTTCAGTTTGGGATCAGTGGTAAAATCGTCTAAAATGCCCAAGGAAACAGTGTCGCTATTACTTTCCGAACTCTCGAAAATCGAACAGACCGTCCTATGGAAATGGGAAGCGGAAGACGTACCACAACTACCCAAGAATGTCATAATTCGAAAATGGTTTCCCCAAAACGATATACTAGGTATGTACTTAATATTTATATCATTGATTACCCCATCTCCATAAAATTTTGATAAATATAAGACTTACTGATTTATAATTTGACGTAACCTATGCCATAAATAAATACAAAGAAATACAGGGAGGAGTAAGTTCTCACAAAAAAAGAAATTATTGTTATTATTTTATTATTTTTTTTTTTGTAAATAAATTGTACGTAAATATATAGGTAAAATTTTTTTTTTGCTTAAAAAGTTAATTAATTTAAAATGTATATTATCGAATATTTGTTTTTTTTTTTAAAAAAAAATCATTTTTGTTCAGTTAAATCCACTTTTTTAAAGAAATTAAATTGAGTTTTATATAATATAAATTGCTTTAAAAAAATGTCAGCACAATACTTATTTTCTCTCTCAGATCTACACGCAACATGGATAAAACGCTTTCATCTAATTTTTTTTTTTTACGATTTTTGAGTAGTCTTAGAGTAAAATTACTTATTACAACAATTATAAAGGATTATATTTTTTAGGGTTTGTCAAATTGTTTTTATATTTTATTGTTATTTGATTTTGTATTCGACTTTTAAAAAAAATAAAAAAATAAAAATGTTTTTAATTTAAATGATGTTTAAATTGTTTTGAGACAATATTTAGACTTTATGTCGTACTAAATATTATTCTCTATCATTTTTGTAACGGGTAATTTTACTCTAAAATTACTCAAAAACATAAAAAAAAAAAAGATGCGTTTATTTATGTGTAAATGCGTTTTATTTATGTGGCGAGAGAAAAAGCACTAGGTCTTCTTAAATATATTTTACACTATTTCAATTATCCGATATAAATTGATGAGTAGGTATACATATTTAAATTCTGAGTTGCATTTGTGTGTACTGAGTATAACTATTGCATTTTAATAAATTATGATTATACAATATTCACTCAAGTCGTAAAAAATGTGTATTATTTATATAAAGTTAAAATGTTAAAATATATAAGTTAAAATATATAATTAGTTAAAATGGCTGTAAATTTAGTCTTATTAAATACATTTAATTAACTATATCATCATAAAATAAATGTACTAAAAAACAACACTCGTGCTTAAAAATTGTTAACTCATAGTTTTATTTATTTATTTATTTTTTTTTTTTTTTACTCTGTTAATATGAATTTAGATAAACAATAATAAATTGTTATTAGGCCAAATAACGTTTAAATGATTGTGATTTATATATAGGAAAGGGAGGAGAAGTATAATAGACTTTAACACCGGAGAAATAGATAACCGGCATGTAAAATCACGTAACCGCTCGTAGCATCGCAGGTTGAGACTTTACGATATCATGAACGAAAAAAAAACAATTATATAATATATATATATATATATATATATTTATAACTATTTTAATTACTACTCTCCTTAGTTATAGGCTACAGGCAAAGTTTAAAATAGTGAAATGCACTATAGAATAGTTTTCAAATTATATAATATGTGGTCATGTGGATATCGTAGAAATGATTTGAATATAATTTATTATTTAGCTTTTATCGTAATGATGAGTCAAAATAATAGGCAGTAAAATAGTATAGGTTGTACTATTAAATATTATTGATTTTAAGTAGGTTATAGACGGTATAATGTTTGATCACTGGCGAATTTTTCGATAACACATAGTTTTACGATATCTGCAAACATTCAGTATAACAATTAGATTTATTATAGACATACACTATAGGGATTTTTATTTCCGGGAGACTATAATATTTGACTGAAAAATAATAATTTTTTCCTAAGGTCATCCAAACTGCAAGTTATTCATCACTCACGGTGGAGTACAAAGTACCACCGAGTCCGTCTACCACGGAGTGCCCATGTTAGCCGTGCCCGTTTTTGGTGACCAAAAGGGTAATTCACTACGCGCACAGTACAGAGGCATAGCTATACAAGTGCCGTACTTCGAATTGACGCACGAAGCATTTGGCAGTGCACTTCATAAGTTGTTAATCGACCCAACGTGAGTACAAAACAAAATACCATAAGAACATAAACGTAATATAAAAAAATGTACTTACAACTAAACCCGATGGTGACACTGAGGGGATAGGAGTGCAAAAAAAAAGTTTATCGATAGGTAACAGAAAAAAAATTATATTTTGGTAGCAGAGTCGACTGACCTCACTAAAAACTATAACTATTGGTAGTTAAGTTCATTAATAATTTATAAGAAATAACTATATATTTAGCTCACCTATGGAAATGTCTAAAATATTTTAAGAGTTAAAAATGATTGAATTTACTAAGACATTAAATATAATTAGGTATCAATTACTTAGGCCACAGTAACATATCATAAATATTAAAATACATAAACATATTATAACATATTATGATATAATAATCATGTTTTTCTGTGACTAAAACACATAAAACAAAACAAAACAGTACATGAAAAAGCCTATACATTGTCATATCGTTCACTATTTTGTACAGCATGTCATTTAATGTTTATTTTAATTGTCAGCATTTACCAATTTTAAACTAACACATAGGTAGTAGAAGGAATAATAGTTCCCCCACAATTTATAAAACTCATCGTGAATACGACTCGAACTACTTATTTAATTAAAATACTCCAACAAACAATATTGCAACATGAACGCAATCGTGGTTTGACGTCTATGCCAACATTGCCATTCATTATTTATAGATATATAATTTCTATCAGTAACCGCATGATGATTGCTGTTAATCTCGTCAACCATCGTTCCCGTAATTATTAATATCATTAATCATTATAATATAGATACTGTGGCATAGTCGCGCAATGTTATGTTACCTATTCGATTTTATTCTAATATCCTCGGCGTTATATACGTATTTTAAATGCAAATTAATATTTTTTTAATTTTAGTCTTACAATGTTGTGTGAATGTATGTGTTAGGTATAAGTTTTGGATAGAATAATATATATTAGAAAAAAAATGGTATGGATCCTTATTCCTTATTCTTTATAATAGAACGAAAATTCGTCATGCATAGTATTTACGTTAATAATAGGTAAGGTTTTTTAATTTTCCAAAAATACACTTTGAAGAAAACATAATAAAAAAACTTTCTAGTGTTATTTTTTGAGTGGTTACGAGTTTAATTTAAAAGTTTCAGGACAAGTTTAACTTTATTTTTACTTCTTAAAGACCTATCTTAGAAACTTGTTCAAATTATTTATTTTAGTATTTTATAAATGTTATATAGTTGTTTGTCTGTAATTTTAGAATTACTTAAATATTATGTGGCTTTTTAATTAATATTTTATAAAATTTGAACATTTTGTAAATTTATTGTGTACAGTGTATATCTTTTAAAGTTTTCTAACTATTACTAAGAAATACAACAAAAAAATACTTATAGTGATATTAAATTGGTAAAATACTTTGAGTAACATGATGTATTTTTTGTTTTTGCAATTTTGAAGCTTGGATATAGAGAAATTTATACCCATTTACCCTTATAAAATTTAATTTTTACTCAGTAATAATAAGTAGTATACATGATGTAGTACCTATTATGTATAAATAGTCAACCTATATAGTTAAGAATAGCGGGTTTTTTTTTTTCGGAAACACTCTTTGAGTATGAACAACTTCAATTTGTTTTCTAAATGGAAACTATTGAATAGATTCTTTTAATAAATAATAATTTGTCTTTTGTTCAAAAAGGTCAGTTTTAAATTTGCTTGAAAATGTATTTATTTTTTTTTAAATACGACACGTCAACGCATCTTTAAAAATGTTTACCTTAATATGTACTTGTTGATTTGATAATAATATGATTATGATTTTGGGTCGATATTAATTTACATTCGAGCTATCATAAAAATTCCTTGGTCCACTATAATATTCTCAAAGATAGGAAAATTAATGAAAATATTTAACTCGAGTAAAGTTAAGTGAACACAAGATTGTTAAGTTTGAAGTTATGAATAATAAATTTAACTTAAGGAGTTTAAGTTTATGCCTATGGTAAAAAGTACAAACTTAACTCAGTCCGAAAAAAAATCTATTTTTTAATAAGTAGGTACCTACCTAAATCACACAATAAAAAGTACTTCGTGCCTATCTATATATAATATATTATTTTATTTTCATCAATAAACAACAAAAATTATGGTATATTGGTATATTATTGCTATGATTATATTATTTATATGTACATATTAGTTTATTTTTTATTTAAAACCGTGTAATTATTAATGTTTGAAACCAATAATTTAAATCAAACATTTTAAATTAATGAATTATTTAAAAAAAAAAACTGATTTATTTGATCAGTCTACAATTCAACTAGTTAAGGTTTCTTAACATTAATAGGTTAATTATTATTATAAGGTTTTAAATAAGTTAAAATTAAACATTTTAACTAGTTTATGGCCCTACCTCTGAATAATTATACTTAATATTTCTTGACCCATATAATAATCATCTCTCTGTGCAACAATCGTATAATATATTATAAAATATAAAGTATAATAATTAATGTGATTAACATACCATATTTGTACAACATGGCAGGTACAGGGAAAACGCCAAAAAATCGTCGGTCATGTTCAGGGACAACCCGCTGCCACCGCTGGAAAAGGCCGTGTTTTGGATCGAGTACGTGGCCAGGCACGGCGGTGCGAAACATCTGCGGACAGCCGCCAACGACCTTTATTGGTTCCAGTACTTGCTTTTGGACGTTTTGTTGCTGGTGTCGTTTGTGATCGTATTGGTGGCATGGATGATCAAAAAAATGCTTTGGTGCGTGTTCGGCCGGTGTTGTCGACGCAGCCGAAATGTCGCTTCACCACCAGCAGCGGAGAAAAAAACACAATGATTTTAAAAGCCTAATGTACAGTCAACTATCGTTCCGCTCGAAGTTTAAGATGAAAAAAAATTGAGTTAGGTATTAAAAATTTCGAGGTGCAAAAAACAATCTACCTATATATCTAGTCCATAAAGTATATCGCATTATAATGTTTGAAGGATAATTTTTAATATTCCAAATAATATCGAAAGTCGACATGTATTGTATTCCTAATTATTATCAGAGCTTGAGATTGATTTTAAATATTGATCAAAATTTTCTCAAAAACCAAAGTAATATCAATATTGCCATTTTTTTAAAAACAATTCGATAAAATCAATAATAATCGATTTAAAATTTAATAGATCACAACAATTACCAAAATTCAAGAAGTCAAATATTATTAATCAGTAGGTAATAATCACTAATAATAATTAACTATAATAATATGAAGGTTTGTTTTACAGCTATAATATACGTTACAACGCCGCGCAAACGACGATCCTACGCGTATGGCTTGGCTTGTGCGTAGAAAATAAAACTAAAATTGTAAAAATAATATTTTAAATTGAAAAAAAAATGTTTTGAATCTACTAAGATATTATAAAACAATGAAATAAACTGTACATAGTATATTGTGCAAGGATAAAAAAAAATAATAAAAATATAAAATCAATATATTGTTTTTAATTTATATCAGAAAAAAACTAATATCAATAAGCGGAATTGAAATTAAATTCAAAAACTTTAATTTCGATTCCAATCCCAGATTATTATTTACTGGAAATGTTGAAGAAACCGTGAACGTCTTTCCATTGTATTTATTACTTTTACGAGACATAGACACATATAATATACTGTACATAATATTATTATCATGAATTATAATAGGCTAGGTAAAATAGGTTTACAATACGAATCGCGATAATAATATTACAAGTCAATATTACCTGTATCGTAGCGCGGGACAGACTAATAATATAATCCATGACGGTCGCGCCTTGTCGCCAGTTTGCATACACGAAACTTTAATACCTTTCTTGCTAATAATCGTAATCGATCGGTTTATTGTATTTTGCACATATTATAAAAGCATATATGTATATATAATATTACAATACCTATGTTTATATTAAATTTTGGCCACGTGAGAAACGTTTAAAAAAAAACCAAATGAAACAAAATTGTATTTTAAAATAATAATTACACAAAAATGAATTTAATACTTATAGGTAATAAATGCAAGTACCTTGAATATGTATATTAAGCAAATCTATTACGAGAGATATTATTCATTTTCCTCGGGGTTTATATATTATTAAGTATATAATACATGCTGTGGTATTGTCACAACGTTGAAAATGTTTTTTGACGATTCGTACGTCATGCTTGACGCAACCGTAACACCTACCTAAATATTATATAAAATTAATAAAATGATGATACTTTTTTTTGTTTATTACGAAGGTTTTTTTTAATATATATATATATATATATATATTTTTTTTTTTATCAATTTGTAAAACGTAAAGAATAACTGAAAAATATATTTTAATAATCTTTCTAAAACATTCAATGTAAGTATATCAAGTCATTGAAAATAACTAAATGGTATTTGTATAATTATACTATAAAGTAATTTGTTTGGAGCTGTTTGAAACAATATGTTTCGACCAGCTCGGAACAGTTTTGTAAACAGTAGCGCCCGGCCTAACGTGTGTGAATTAAACACAATTAAAAGTCTATAAATGCTTATCTACATTCGTTTATTGGATGATTGGAAAAATATAATAGAAGGATAGACCATGAGCGGTATTATGATAAATCCAATGCCTGTTCGTTAACATCAAATATAATATACATATATTATATATAAATATACTAATATTATTATTAATTAGGTAGGCACATATTTTTGTATTTATTTATACATTATAATAAACACATTTGGTCGACGGATTTACTCTGATAAATAAAATGAGTTCACAAATATTTTCTTAATATTTAATCTCCAATCATTATGTTTTTTAAGCAACTATATACCTAATGAAGTTTTTCTATTTAAAAAAATTAATTAAAGGTATTTTTAATTGTATTAACTATTATAATTATTATAGGATGTAGGTACCTACCTAATTTATATAATATGTTGTTTCTTAACATAATAAGTTATAAATATATAATTCGTCCATTTGTTATGTTCATTTTATTTACTATGATGTTATTATTATGATGAATTTATTGATGATAATAAAACTGTATAATATATAATTTTATAGAAATTAATTGTGATATTCTTTATGTGTGATTTATATAGTAGAAGGTTATGACGGTTATGCACTTCTGCTGAATGAGTACTGTAATATGGTTGTAATGAAGAAATAAATTTTCACTCTTACAAACCACAAGTTATAACTATTATTACGCTGCAGGTACGTTTTAAGGTGTTTTTCTGATCTTTTATTTGGAATTTCAAATGACTCGAAAAAATAAAAAATCTGTTTCATGTATTTCTATCGATATATTGTCTGAAGTATCATTACTGTTATTGGCATTTTTTTTATTACCTATAATATAATTTTGTAGCGCTGTACCCACGTCATTAGTTGTTTGGCTTTTTCCTAAATTACACTACTATGATTTTGTTAGTTATGACTTTAATGTTGCTAACTGTTGTTGGACGTTGATTATTATAATATTACACGAATATACCTACCGAATAAACGCTTTATCAGTAGAGTTCACACCCTTATTAATAAAGACTCAAAATTCAGTAGGTAATCATTTTTAATCGTGTTCATTTCAGTTACATTATAAGCCTGCCTATAACCAATAATTAATGGCACTTAATACCTAAAGTATTAATGGCAATTAACTCACCTAACTTACCTAATATTTTGTCTTTTGTAATACGTTGATGTTGATTTGTCATACAAATGATGGTAAGTAAAACAACACATATACTATGTATTGTATATAGTATTATAGGAAAACAGTATTTTGTAACTCACATTTTCCAGATAAATCAGTAGAAAACCTATATAAGTACTTAATGCGTGTGTCACGTACGGTTTGTAGATATAGAAATCGAGATTATAACAATTGTAATACAAAAAAAAAAAATTCTTTTAATAATTTTTATTTATTCATACATTTTATAATAAACTTATACACACAAATCCAAAGGGCAAGTTTTAGTTATATACATATTGTACAGTATTATAATAATAATATGAAATACACACGACACGTTTAGCTTAACACTTATAAAAATAACAAAAAAGATAAGATTATAGTTCAAAGGTCAAACAACAATTTAGATTTATTAGGTACCAATAAATTATATCATTATTATTTATTACATAATATGGGTTCGTCAATACCTATATCGGCTTCGGCTATATATCTGTAAAATAATATTTATTATTATAACTCTAATCTTGTTCTTGTACAATTTTCTGTCACTATATATATTTTCTCCAATAAAGATTATTATTTTTATTATTAATTATTATATACTAAGTAGGTATAGAAAAACTTTTTTTTGTATTATGAATATTTATATTGGCAATCAATTTAATATAGTTATAGGTAATTAAAATGATGAAACCGTTGAAACATATTTTAGATTCTAATCGAAGCGATGAATGGATAATAATGTATTTTGCTATGTTTTAAGCATAAATCGCTTATTATACTCGTAAATATCATATTCCCGACATTTTACGGTAAATTGGGAAATTTAATTCAATACAATGTCCCTCATAATTTATTGTTGGAATTTGGAAAAAATAACTGAGGGTAAAATCACAAGTATCTTTAATAAGTGTCTGAGGTTTCAATTTTGAACAGTCCACAAATTTTCTTTACTTTTTTGAGCTATTTATAAACATTTAAAATTTTCAACTTTTTTTTATTTTCTATAAATATCGGTAAATAATTGTTCAGGCGGTAAAATTTTTAAAAATTTAATACAAAATGTATACCTACTTTGAAAATTTTGCCATATATAGATATTTAAAAACATAAAAATACACGGAGTTGATGCTTTGTTTTTTAAAAGAATTTTAAGTTAAAATGTTGATATATTTTGCAATTTTGCAATTGCAAACATTTACATATAATTTTGTAACTAACATTAATGAAACGTTAGTGCAAAAGAAAAGCATGCGACTATGCGAGGATTTAAATTAAGGTACAGCTAAATAAAATAATACGCTCGAGCTATCTTCGTGTAGTATTAACTTATGGTTTAACTTATGATGAAATAATCTTTATATACTTACTTTTTATATACCTATTATATTTTCCGAAAAATTTTTTTTTTAATTTGAAATATTTATATTATTTATATAATTTTATGTGAGATGAATTATTACTACAGTAAATCAAACTTGGTGTGAATTAATTAAGTGTTGTTTAACATAGAATATTCCTAAATTTAATGTTAGTTATTGTTATATTGACTAATTTTTTTAAACCCCAAATGTTGAAAAAATTATAAAATTTAAATTATATTATTAAAGACAATTAGGTATATAATAATTATTAAAGTACTAATAATTGTCCAAGTAATAAAGTTTAAATTTTAAAATTATTAAAAATATTAGCGAATATGACAATAACTCCATAATTAGTAGATTATAATGTCATCTACTAGGTAATCTAATTAATTTAAGTAATCAAGATAAATATAATTTATAATAATATGAATCACAACGGTAACGTTGCATACGAAATAGGCGCATATGGGCTATAAATCGACAGCCGACAGTACCTTATCTTTCGGGCGCATCTGTCCATATCCCCCGGGGCGCAAATAGGCTGTAGCCAATTATTTAATACCATAGTGGCATAGTGGTAACAAATGCAGATACCTGTATGTGTCCCGCGACCCGCATGCTCGTACGGCCATTCGTTTTTTAGAAACTAGAAAAAAATATTTTGTGTATGTTGTAAGTGATGGACAAACGGGAATTTTTATGCAAAACCAGTTTTTGACAAAATCGATTTTTTTTATACAGTATTATAATTAAAATCTTATCACTGTAAATACCTACTTGAAATTTTCACCAAATGATTAAATTATTATTATCTATACAGTTAAATTTTCATAAATATCTTTTTTTTATTGAATATAATTATCATCAACTAAATACGACAAAAAGACAAAAAGTACAATAATATACATGATTTACATGATTATCTATCTCTAAGCTTGTGCTGAGCTAGAGAGTAATACATTGTTTTATTTTAAAATTATTTATAAATAAATTAAAATTATTTAATTTTAAAATACAAGACAATTCACAATATATTAATATTTTTTACAATAAGTAAATTTGATACAAAAAATAATTAAAATTACAGTGAAATATATATAAATATAGTGTAAAACACATTTATTAAAAATAAAAACAACAAGTAAGAAAAAGAAATATGATTGATACAAAACAAACAAATTAGTGCAGACAATTCCAAGTAAACGATTTTGAATTAAACAGTTTAAAAAAAAAATGCAATAACGACATGAAAAACATAAATCTTCAAATAATTATAGATTACGCTAATAAAAAATAACAAACGACATATTATTATATTAGAATTATTTTTGATAAAGTTAACATTTTTTATATTTACATGTGTAGGTAATTTGATAACACATTCTTATAGGTAATACAATTAATTTAATTTTTTTTTTTTTTTGTTATAATGTACCATAATAAATAATTAAAAAAAAAACTTTTATGGTGGTCAGCGATTAAGTTGATAAACAGACAAATTAAAAGTGGACTTAAATGACGATCTTGGGGAACTCCGGACTTATCTTCTACAACAATCTGAAATTGTTTATTTTCCATGTCTAGATTTCAAGTAAAAACTTATAACTAGTAAACTGTGAAATATATTCACACTTATGTATTCAATATTTATAGTTTTATCATTTAACATACAAGTGTTGGAACTATAAAATATTAGGAAATATAATGAAGAAATTTGACAAAATATATTAAAAGGCGAACATAATGAAGGTACTTCCTCAGTCGACATTATTTTATACTTACAACAAATACAGAAAATAGTATAAATCACATCATTATCCAATTGTCATAATGTCGTTTTAAAGAGCTAGGTATTTATTAAAATTTAAAAGGAGTATGCTTACGAACATAGTAAGATGAAACTTTAAACAGAACTTGAGATAGAAGGTCAGGGACGCCTATAGAGTTGTTGAGAAGTGCATGAATGAACTGATAATCAATATAATTACAGCGTGAAGACAAAGACGGTATACTTAGATGACGGCTTATATCGGAATATTCATGGTTCGATGAAGGTAATTTAAGAATAAAAGCAGCGTAAGATAAAAATATATGCTGAACAAAGTCAAGACGTAATTGATCCTTAGCGAGGTAAGGGTTCCATATTATAATCCCATACTCGAAAATGATTCGAGGAAGAGCAAAACACAACGACCGGAGACAATTAAATGACCAAGTGCTTTGTAATACGTTTAATATCGTAAAACTTAAAGAGCAAGATCTGTTACAATAAATATGATGGCCAAAAGAGAGAGTGAACGAGTAATAAATATCCAGAACACTAATAATGGATACCCATCGTAATTGATTAAGCATACAGGGGAAGAGTAAAGGGTTTTTGGATCTAGTGAAATAGATAAAACTACACTTACTAACGTTAAGAGAAAGACCTAAGTTGGATACTTATACATTAAATTGCTTAATCATATAATAAAATTAGACAGTCAAAATGGGTATTAATTTTACAGAATATTTTTATATCATCAGCATAGAGAAGGATATGAGCTTTTTTGAGGTAACTGGAGATACAGTAAACGTACAAGAAAAACAAGAAGGTCACCAATACGATCAATTAGTTAAATTAACCACAGAAATTTTTTGGACTATATCCATTTTAAACATATATTGTTTTATGGTATTTTTCATAATCGTGATATTTTGTTTGTTTTGGGTAACAGAGATATAATCAGTACAATTAATATGTGTATTTGATGTTTGATGATAAATATATTTTCCGGTATTAAATTGAATGATCAGTCCAGGAGGTGTATCATCTAGTACCTCATTTAAAGATGCATTTTCAAATTTACAAATTCGTAAATGGAACTCGTAATTATTTTTGTTATTCTCACTTGAACGATTAGCGGCAACTAGATTAACTTGTTCCGATGATAAAGCAAATTCAGCCTCCTCTTTATTTTTAACTGAAATAAAATAAATACTATAAGTATAATTTAACGATTAATGATCATACAATATATTTTGGTGAATTACATAGAAGTGAAGGCTTGATGATTTCGCTAATATCTTCATAGAATGGTAACCTCTTGAATTTGATTGGATTTATAAATTCAGTGAAATGTTTTTTGTAAGTTTTATCCGATGACGCATCAATAAACACTATACGGTCTGTCACCCTAAGAAGGTCGGTTGGAGGTGGTTTTTTAGTTTTAATATCCTGATATTTTTTCAATATTCTTGATTTAAAACCAATCTTAGTTAAACATTTCAATGCACAACTTTTTAATTCTTTTTTATTTTTGTATTTCTTTTTGTTTGTTATTGTTGCAAAACCTTTTAAAAGAGTTTTAAAGTCACACCAACGAAAAGTATTCATCATTTCGATACAGTCTTTTTCAGTTAAATTAGAATCATCCATAGTCACTAAAAAAAAAAAAAAAAAAAAAAAAATTAATAAATAAAAAAAAAGCAATTATTAATTTAAAAATTGTATTTTTATAAATTTACGGTTTTGATCATAATCAATATAAATATTAAATACATATTATTTATGATAATAATAATAATAATCTTTGTATCTATTAAAAGAATATACATTTTTTATCCTTCATGCATTTATACATTATTCATTTGATTGACATAAAACTTTGGAAAGTAGTTAGTACCCTCCTTCAAAGGTTTCTGCCAGTGCAGGGTACACTGTACGTCTATAATACTATAGAAACATATACATTTTATATTTTAAGTGCGGCCAGCAAAACTAAAAGTGTAATCGTCACGCACCTACTGGCCGTTTTCGTGTAAACTAGGGGTTCTAAAAGTTTTACTACCTATTTTTATGAATGTACATTACATACATATTTTACCCCGGGAAGACAGTTGTAGAAACTTTGTTGGAAATTTACCACCAGCAACATATTATTACATTAAATAATGGCATTGTTCATCAATCTTCATCATCAACTTGATTGTGATATAATATTGTTTACTCGTTTACTGTACTTTTATGAATCTATTCGACCAAGCGGTCAACAATTCTATTATATTTATTTTTATAAGCACATTTGTAAAGAATCTTTAATAGATTAATATATTATAACTAAAAACAATTTTCTTAATATACAATATAATATATATTATACTTATATATTATTATGCCCGGAACGATAGTGCATTAAGTTGCCTATCCTCCCAGCCGTTAATTCATTTATTTATGAAAGTCGAAGGCAAGCCAAACAATACTATTCATATTAATCAATAACTATGAGCAAATATATTTTTAACAAAATAGTTTTACGATGACGAGCTGCAAGTGCACATATAACATATTATTATCATTATAATATCATTTAATTATGTTATAATTTAATTAATATTAATAGTCTGTATATATAAAACAGTAAGCTGATTGACTAATCTATCAACGCACAGCTCAAACCATTGGACGGATCGCGCTGAAATTTGGCATACAGATGACTATTATGACGTAGGCATCCGCTAAGAAAGGGTTTTTGAAAATGCAACCCCTAAGTGGATTAAAAGGGGTAAAAGGGGTTATCTGTATATATAAAACAGTAATCAACGCACAGCTTAAACGATTGGACGGGTCTCGCTGAAATGTGGCAAACACATAGCTATTATGACGTAGGAATTCTATAAGAAAAGATTTTTGAAAATTCAACCCCTAAGGGGGTTTAAAAAGGAACGTTTTTATTGTTCAGATTTTTTAAAAATTAAGTAAGTATACATACTCTATAGTTCAGGGATGGGCAACATTAAGTTACTACAGGGCCGAGGGCCAATTTTTAGAAAATTAAAATTCGGCGGGCCAGAACATAAAAAGCAAATAAAAAAAGTCATTTAAAATATACATTTTCATTGGCATTTATTTTATGGTTTGAATTTATTAACAATGCTTACAAAAGAAGGGTTATTAAAAAAAAAAACAGTTAAATTAAATAAAAATAATATCATTACTAGGTAAGTACTTTAGGTACTTGTTTATTGTGAATTTTGAGCATGTGATGCTATTGATAACGCGGCAAAATTGACTTCTATTTCCGTCGAAGTAACACGAAGCAGGTGAGTCAGTGTTTAATCTGTAAGCCGGTTTCTTTGTTTTCATTTAATATGTTTCATGTTTGAAAATGTATATTCACAAATGTAAGTAGTTCCAAACATGGACATCATTTTTAACACGAATTTTCGTAAAAGTAGATATTTAATAACAGGTAATTTTTTCCAAAAACTTATGTCAAAATCTTTCGTAAATAATAATAATGGATATGTTTGCAACTCGCATAATTCTAATTGAAGTTCAGCTTCTTGCTCTTCAATTTTAACTGCCATTGGATTATTAAATAAATTTATTTGAGAGCGCAAAAGTTCAACTTCTTCAAATCGTCTTTCGAATTCTACAGTTAATTCGTCCAAGTGGGTAATGCAATGTTCAAAATTAAACTCGTCGTCCAATTCTGTTTTTATAATTTCACAACATGGAAAATGTATAAGTTTTTTTTCAACGACTAAATTTTTAAAAACTACCTGTTTTTTTCCTAATCCATCAATAATTTGAGAAATTGTTCGTTTTTTACCTTGAAGTTGTAAATTTAATTTATTTAAATGTTGAGAAATATCAGTTAAAAATGCCAATGAACATAGAAACTGTTTATCAACCATTTGGTTTTCCAAATAAGTAGTATCAGTTTTAATATTTATTTTAAGAAACTCGTGTATTTCTTTTCTCAAAACAAAAAAACGTTCGAGACACTTTCCGTGACTTAACCAGCGTACATCCGTGTGTAATTGTAAATCACCATACTCACAATTAAGTTCCTCTAAATATGTAATAAAATTACGATGGTTTAAACTACGATTGTCTCCTCTTATGAGATTTATTAATTTTAAATACAGTATTCATAACATTGTCAAGCTTCATTATTTTTTCACACAACGCCTCTTGATGAATAATGCAATGTATAGCAGGAACATTAACGTTAGCTTTACGTAATAACATAATAAAACCAATATGTTTACCAACCATAGCTTTGGCACCATCTGTCACAACCGATGACAACCATGGCTTATTATTAGTTTAAGATCCTTGTGCAACTTAATTATTTTTTTTTAAGAATAAGGTCTTCAATTTTTGCATGAAAGAATGCAGAAACATGTTTAGTGAACTCTAATATTTTAACAAGAGGATAAAGTAAACTATAGTCTTCATATTCTTTTATACCAATGTGTGTATTTATCTTCCTCGGGGTGCTCCCTCTTAGTGCTCGGGTATGGCAAACCTTCGGCCCCGAGCTCTGAACTGAACGGACTTTAATTAGTTGGTTCAGCTGTCTCTACTCTGACCTTAATTAGTTGGAGTAAATTGGTTCTCCAGGTTGGGGGTTTAGCGCAGGGCTAACGCCTCTGCCTAGTAAAAAATCTTCTGTTTAGGATCTAATAAACATAAACATGCTTCATATACGTGGAGCTTTGAATAATAAAACTGGAAATCGGAAAAATGGCTTATTATTTGGGACATGGAACATACGTACTCTTTTCAAACATGAAGCTTTTTATATGGAGATTTGGACGAAGAAATTTAAGAGACAACCAGAAGGATTCAATGTTAGTACAGAAAAGGTGTGCAGACTTCAACGCGGTCTAAAACAGTCTTCACGATGTTGGAATATAAAGTTCAAAACATTTATTCTTAACTTTAATCTATTAGAAACGAAAGCAGATCCCTATGTTTTTATTAATAGAGAAAATAACAAAGTATTAATTGTCGCTATATTTGTTGATGATGATCTAGTTGCAGCTAAATCGAATGAAGATGTAAAAACTTTAATGAAATATTTGAGACAACATTTCAATATTACCGAAGAAGAATTTAATCAATTTTTAGGTACAGAAATTGAACAAAAATTAGATGAAAACATTTTTTATTTTTTTATGTAAAAATTATTTATAAATAAAAACATTATTTTTAAAAGTTTATGATAACTCGACATTTTTGGTAAGTCAAATTTTTATTTTCACCTTGAATTTCGAGTTATCGAGAGTCTCGACTACTAATATTTATGTTTTTGATACTCATAATTTATGTTAGTTACCAATGTTATTTTTTATTACTATTTTTGTATACCTTATAATATTTAATTTATCTTATAAGATAATATCCATATAATCATTTTTATTATTTTTTATTTTGCAATCATTTATTTTTTTCTTTTCTGTTATGTGAAGGGACGGGATAAGTTGTCTATACGTTTTCAGTACTAAGAACACATAGTATCTAAAAAATTATCTAAACTTTTTTTGTATTTTTAAGCTGTTTTGACTTAAATTTTATTTATAAAATTATGTAAATTATTGTTTAAATACATTTTTGTAAAATAACATAACTCAGGTTATTTTTTTTTTTCATTGAAAAAATTTAATTTATTTAAAACAATAGACATGCTTGAAAAAAGTTAATAACATAAAAAACTTTTGCATAGCTTTATTTAAATTTTGAAACTTTATTTGCTTAGAATTTTAGCTTTTTATGAACAATTGAGAAAAGATACACAAGCAAAAACAATTATAAGCCTTTACAGAAAATTACAAAACATATGTATAAATCATTCGAATACTTGAGTTATTAAATTAAATAATAATTGCATAATTAATTGTGCATTATGTATAAAAAAAATGTACATAAAGCAAAACCTTGGATGGAATGTAAAAAAAGTTTAATATTTTAAAATCAATCAAATGTTTAATTCAATGGGACTTGAGTAAGTAACTAAAGTAAATATATGAATTTATTTTAATTGCCAAATTCTCCCACTTATTCCTTTATGATCGAATTATTTCTGCTTTAAAAGCTTTTTATCAATTCTCTTATTACAAATAATATTAGAACACATGTTGGTAGTAATAGGAAAATCTGGGCGATAAATAAATAAATAATTACTTTCATCAAGTATATAAAATATGCAGTGATCTTCTTTGTCTTATAACTTTAGTTTCCTAAAAAAGTATTCAGATTGAAATTAAGTAGATGCCATATTACTAATATAATTTTTCTTATTAACTCCTTGATATTTTCAAACACATAATATGCTAACATACCAATAATAGTTACCTACTCAATTAAATTAATGAATAATGACTAAAAAGTGAGTCATAACTCTAATTATTAATTGTATACATTTTTATCTATAAAATTATCTTCCATTTATACCAGTTACATCAACATAGAGCATGACCTCTGGACACATTAAGTTAAATTTAAAAGTCTTATGCTCTAACACTAACCCATATAGACTTTACATATATTCATTATTTATTAATCACTATATTTAAGTTTATTAATTTTAAGAAAATTTAAATTTGAATATGGTTTATGCGAACTGGTGTTTAGTAGTATTTTACATAATTTTATGAAATTCACTATAATACCTAGTGAATTATTCCATTGTATAACTATTCAATTTCCAGTGTAGGATAAGCTTTGAAAAGAATTGGATATGCATGTAATATTTTAAAAGTTAACCAAGTTGTGAAAATATCTCTATAAACTTATATGACTGGAGAAAATATATTTTCCAATAGATGTACATTAATGCTCCCTAAAAGTAAATTAAAATATAAACTTATTAGTTAATAACATTCAAAGGTCCCAAACAATAAACCTGTTAACTCTTATAAATTTGAAATAAAGGAATACATTATTGAAAATTGATCTTGTTATACAATAATAAAAAATACATTTTAATACCAATAAAATAACAAAATAGACTTCAAAAATAGCAGTTAAACATTGAATAAATATATAAGCAAAACAAACATTGATATCATAATAATACAAACTCTTAACAATAACTTCTTCGATAATAACAATAGTCATAATATTTAAGAAGATAAAAAAAATATTTACAAAGAATCCCTGGACACTCAAAAACTAAAATTTTGGCTGCATAGATAAAAAACAAATTAGGAGACACATTAGCTCAACTAGATTTATATAAATTTGTCATTGTTTCTTATGTGTTGGTGCATTTATTTTTTTTCGAACGTTGTGCTTCTGAAAAACTTGCAGTCGAAGTTGAAATGGTGCAGATATCGAAATTATAAAATGTATGACCAGAAACAACGCTTTATTCATGAGATACATAAACAAGTACCAATAATTAGTTTTTGAAATTTTTAATATTTTATTTTATGTTAATAACACAGGCCACAGCCCAGGTTAGGTTAGATTATCATCACTAGGTATTTAATATTTATCTTACTCGTTAAAGTTACCTAGGTACTCTAAAGTACCTAACCTAAAGTCGTCAAGCTGTAAACTTAACTTTAAAGCATTTAATGTTAACTATAGATTTATTTATTTATTTATTTTGTACTGGGTTCACATAATTCACATAATATTATTATGTTTTAATAGAAATACTAAATAGTAATTATCAACTGATAACAAACGACGTATGAGACAAAATACAAGTTTACAAGACGGCAGTATTATTAATTTTATAAAAAAATCTTCAGAACCACAGGTAATTTTAATAAATGGGTGAATTAGCTTTTAATGTAAGTATATTAAAATACACGGGTGTTCATAATACATATTATTATTTAAGGCACAAACTATGTGTACCCCGTGTATATCAATTATCAATACACATACCAAACCAAGAACCCTAATATTACCAGTCTCAAGTCTAAGTGTCTGATACAGTGACATATTGACTAATATTGACATTGAACAGATTGCCATTTCATTTACCTAACCGTTTTATAATTTACTTAACATACATTGTATTCAATATATTTCAATGATTCCAAACTAATATGGCATGTGAAGCAATCGCTTCACTTTTTAAATAGGTGTATGGGTATAGGTTAGTAACACTATGGATTTAATGGGTTATTTAAAAAAATTTAAATAGTTATTAATAGTGTTATATATATATTATAACTGATAGGCGATAGCATGAAACAAAGATGTTTTTATGTATTTTGATATCATATAAGATGGCTAAAAATTTTGGGTAGGTGGGACAAGTGTTTCATATTTTGCTTTACAAAAAAAGTCTGTATTAGGCACCACTAGAATATGTCATAATAATATGCTAGATTTACATGGATGCTTAAGTTTTAATTATTATTTTGAACAGTATAGATACATAAATCTATATAATAATATACTTAGATATATATTTTCAAGTAACATAATATAAATTACTAAAATTTGTTTTATTGTATTACTTGTCTAATGTGTGTTATTGAAATAATATGATAACCTAAACCAACAAAGTACAAACTTGTATGTCAAAATGAATGTTACTTATGGCAAAAATTCATAATCTACTAGAAATATATTTTACCTTTAAGGATTGACTTCCATCAAAATTTTTTTTTAATTAATGATTAACTATAATTATTAAGAAACATACTTGCGTTAAATGTATTATAACATTTGAAATAAAATATTGTCCAAGGTCGACTGTTTGGCAGCCCCTACTTTATATTTGCATATTTTATTTATTTATTTATTTACCTTGAATATAATTTGGTCACGTTAAAATGTATTAACTATTTATACCATACTATAATTTATAATAATATTATGATATGTGTATAGTGTATACAGTATATTGTATTTAACATTTAGCTTTTACATTAAAATTCACATTTATTATTTCACCAGAATTAAAAGTCGTACAGAATGTGCCATCTAAGCATTTTAGAATATTAACTATTGCATTATTTTGGTTATGTATATAATAGATATTTAAAAATATTCAGAGTTAATAACAATTAATTATAAATATTAAAAACTATTTACAAAATATTGTCGAACATCAATACGCTAACTCTGCATAGATGAATAATACACCTAAGAGTTGAGACAGACAGAATGTGAACTGATTGTTGGCAACCAGTAAACAACAAAATCTTATCACCGATATATTATTAACAGACAGTAGTTACTTTGAGCTAAGTTAGATTATCCAACATTACAAATTACAAACTATTGGAAAAACTGTTATATAAATAAAGCATAATTTTTTAATGTATCTAGTATCTTAATCAAAAAAAAAAAAAAAAAATTCTAGATACCTATTATATGAGTCTAAAAAGTATTTAGTACATGATACAAAATATATTAAAACTATGTAGGTATCTCGATTCAAAGTACAAGATACAGTTGTACTGTACTACTGGTAAATATCTAACATCTAAGATACTGCCCAGCCCTAAATGTAACCATACATTTAAAATTTTTTTATTTTATTTTGAACAGCTTATACAAATTATTAATTAATTATTTAAGATTTCATTTATTTTAAAAGTTTTTAGTGATAACCAGCTAAAAGGTATCTAAGCTGATTGTTTTATTTTGTTTTTTAAATATTAAATAGATATTAAAATAAAAGAGTGATTTATTTGTATTAATCTTTTAATAATTAAAGGAATTCAAAATTATTTGGTTAATAAAACTGGAGTTACAGGTTTTTTTTTTACATAGGTACATACCACATAGGTTTACATAGGTTTTATTACATATTGTTTGTACAATCATAGACTAAAATAAGGCATGTTTAAAAAAGTCTAAGCAATAATCCGATAAGTCCATTATTATAGGGTTATCAATTTTTTGCTCTGAGATTGGTTTCTTAAGTCCATTTTCTTCATAAAAAAATTAAAATACAAAGTGTTTAACTTCTTCAAGATATAAAATTAGATAAATCAGCACAAGTTTTGATCACTGATAGTATAAACCGGGGTATAAACGCTGTTTTAGGCTTAATTTACTGTTAAAAACATTATTTACTGTCATAATCATGTTGATTGGATTTACCATGTGCTTGCTTAGCATAGCAACAATACAATGATATATTTATTCATAGAAAAAAGAGCCATAAAACATTAATTTTTAGAAAGAATATGAGCAAATATCAATATAAACTTAAAAAGATAAAATCATTGTCTACTACAAGGTGAATTTGTAGAATAAAAACAGGCTCATCACTGTAAAATAACAACTTAACTTTGATAAAAATTAAAAATAATAAAATAGTTTATTGATTTTGCTAATGTTTCTGATGATAGTAAGCACAAAAGGGCAGTAATTTATTTCAATTAAAAACGTTTGATTTTATATTGGGACTAAAAATGCATCATTCAATACCTACTTCAGCTAATAAACAAAATCAGGTAAATGCTATAAAGTTAACTTTAATTATTTAAATTCCATCTACCTACTAAAAAAAAAATTCTTCTTACATAGACAATGTTAAAACACAATTTATCTGACAACCAAAGAAAAAAAATAAGAACATCAGCTTTTTATCTTTTAATACAATGTTTTATAGCATTGGTGAAATATTTAGTCAACATACTTGCAGTTAAAATAATTAATGCTGTACAAAATTATTAATTAGGTATGAAAATGTCATCAGTCGACATTAAATTTCTATCAAAATATTTTCTGAGCAACAGTAATCATTTAGAAACTGAAGTTAAAAATTAAGTTGATGTAAAAATATAAACATTATACCTAGCATATTATAATAATCCATATAATAAATTAATATGGTTTTTTTTTTAAAACAGTTAACTATACGGATTATATACCACAATGAAATGGGATAATAATTTAGCCATAAACTTAGTGGCCCCCTTTCAACATTACCTTTAAAAAACTACATCACTACATTTTAATGACTATTATTGTATAATGTAGTACAAAACAAAAAAAAAAATATATAAATTAATATAGGTACACATTATTATTAGTTATTATACACATAGATACCTAATATCTATAATTAATAATAATACATATACAAATAAATCACCGAGTAAATCACTGTATTTGTTAAAAAGAATAATGATTAAAAAATGTTGCTTTGCTTTTACTTTTGCAAATTGTTGAATAAAATTGTTTAATTATTGAAATCCATAAATTTCAAAATATCATTTTCTGAATAAAATATTATTAATGATGTTTAATTTACCTATTTTACTCAATAGTCAATAAAATAATTTTTTTTAAACTACCTACCTATTTTAAACGCATGAAAAACATATATTTTACAAATAAAGATAAATCCACAAAATCAATAAGCCCCAGGACCGTGTCCTCCTTAAACCGGGCCTGAATGAATCCGATTTAATTAGGAACAATAACTTTTTCAAACATTTTCTGATTCAACGTCATAAAACATACATTTTGAAAAATAAAAAAATAAGGATGATTACTCAATCGTGAGAAGGCCATAATTCCCAATAATCATATTGAAACATTTAAAAATTAGTAAAATTTAGTTACTTACCTTTATTAGACATTAGTATTTCTTTAAATCGAACTGCTAGTCGATAATAATCCGGACAATCCAGTTGCGTATGGTCGTGTTTGTCGTCGGAACCTTCACACGATTCGAGCCAATATATCTTTTCGTTTTCACGACTGATGAACACCTCGCGAGGATGATTACCACTAAACGCCGGGGTGAACAAACAAATCGTTGCCAAACAGAAATTAAACAGTCCAAAAACTAGAAACAATTAAACTCGCAGAAGACGCTCAGAAGGAGTAAGGACTAAGGACAACGCGTCAACGCCAAAATGACCAAAAGCAAACAAAATGCGCTACGAACAGGAACACGGTTGTATGACGTCATGACCCCATATCTGTAGGTTAGGTTCTAAAAATCTGATGAATCACGAACCGCCGCTGTGAAAATATGTGAATGTGTAAGTTGGTTACTGTGTGTAAAGGGTGGCAGTGTTGCCAACGTCATTATGCGTACAATTGTTTCACGGTCCAGCAATCGTGCCCAAGGGTGGACGAGCACAAAGACTTGAATTTCGTGTTTCGTTGGCGGCCAAATTGTTTCAAGTCGTAGCAATATACTATAATAATATACTAATCCATTTCACAATTTTCCCGCCGTCTGGTGCTAAGATATTTCCCAAGTTGTTTTGTTATTATTTTTTTTTTATTTAGTATTTTTTTTTAAATATAATTCTTATTATTGATTTATAAGGTGTTGATTATTGACTTATGCCATCATATACCTATCTAACATATAGAGATATAATATCGCAGACCGCAGTATACCTAACTATATAAGCTATACATTTCATAATAACTTAATAACTGCAATTATGTTTAATGATGGTACAATTATATTTTTTTTTTTTCGTAAACTCGTAGTTAAAGTGTTGTTTGGTATTATATGAATGATGAAATACAAACGCGATTATAATTTTGACAATAATAATACTATCATGCAACACTGAAAAATTATGTGTTTATAGGCAAGTAATAAGTAAAGAAATTTTAATTAATTTAATTAATTATAAACCATAATGTAATGCTTTAATATTTATTATTGTATAGTTACTTTAGATTCTGAGCGGAGCTAAGAATGTATTTATTTTAAAATAATGTAGGTATGTTAGTGCGTGTCAGGTGTCTGTATGTATGTATTTGGGGACACCTTTTGAAACAATAAAAGTGCTTTGATTTTCATCTTCAGTAACTTTACTTTTATAGTAGGAAAGTGAATCTTATTGGTACTCTGGAGGGTCAACGTTTCCTGTATTTTACCTAATAATAGGGATTAATAAATAAAAAATTAAGGAAAAACGGAAATTTTTACGCACAATTAGTTTTTGTTTTTCTGATTTAACTCTTAAAATATAGTTACCGTTTATTACTTTATTTCACTTTAGGTATAATATAAATAATATTATGGTGTATCGCGATCGACCGGGTACCTTTTTGGGCATGTCTCATTGTTCCTTTACTCCCTTTTCCATAAAAAATCTGGGGAATGGCGGTCTCCTACAAATTAAGGTAGATAATCTTCTACACATGTAGACATAGTATTAACTTAATATTTATACACAATATTTATAAACAAGATTCCATAAGTCTTACCTTTTTGGGAACAGAATTCCATTCAATTTCGATTTTGATCAAATAATGGATTATAAAAATGACCTCAAAACCGACACAATCACGTATAATTTTTTGAACATGGTAACAAATTTAAGTTTGGTTACACTTCAGAATAGTATGAATTATGAAGTACAATAAGTACTTAGTACATATTTAATTATATGTACTTTAGAAAATTTTTGATTTGTCCATCTGATTTTTTTTTCTCTTTTCAGCCCTACAAAAAATTACATTATAGACTTTAATTTCTGAAGAATTACATTAATTACAATTTTTTCTTTGACTTTATAAAATTGTTCATAAAGCAGTTATGAACAGAACTAACATATTTATCTTTAATTTATTATGATTTAACAATGTAAATTTTATAAACAGTAATTTACAATTTTTGTTACAACTTGTATTTATTCTATTGTAAAATATTCGAATTACAATGGAACTTAATATACATACATTAAAACTAAATATCGAAAAAATAGTATCAAAAATATAATTTATGCATTATTTATATACATTGTTTTTATTAAGCTCAAATAAATAACAAAATTACAAATAAAACAGATTACATAATGTTTTTAAATATTTAATACATCATAAAACTTTAGAGGTCATAGAATATAAATCATATTATATAGGTAGGTTTATTTAAATAAAAACAATTAATTATAGAACATTCACTTTATAATAAAAAGTATCTAGTTATTTTGTACTAACATTTTTTATAAAAATTAAAAATAACACTACATTTTAGTAATTTTACAAGGTACAAATAATTTACTTATTTAAAATAAATTTCAAAAACAAAATTAATAATGTTATTATATTTTTAAATAATATTTCTAAACATACTGTAGGTACCTACTTATTAATTAATTGAATTTGTGACAAATAATAAGTAAAATATTTTTGTAAATGTTATATATACTACAAATCATAATTGATAAAGTAAATAATAATACGTAAATGATTACCTAAACTTAATGTTAAAGAAAAATTAGATAATCAGGAGTTGTGCTCACTAGTATGTTTAATACTATATGCTCACTATAACGAGATAAAAGGGTGCAATTAGAATAAATTTAAACTTCAAAACTTTATAAAAAATATATATATAATAGGTATGTGCTTACGTATATATTTTCAAGTCTTTTGAATTTCATTAACATTAACTTATAAGTTAGGTATAACAAATCTTGATTTGTTCAAAACATATTTAAATGCTAAAGCTCGTGCAATAAAAATATGAAATAATAACATTAAATTTTAGTGATTTTGAAAAATATTGTCAACATTTAAAGTCCAAATGCTTATAAAAGAAAAAAGCGGGTAAGTGGGTACCGCTCTGCTGTACATTATGTGCCGTATGGATTACTATTATATATTATAAGAATGTTAAATTTGAATCTACTGATAGGTATCATTGTATACGAAAAACGATTCTGAACGAAGATGATTTGTCAGCCTAGGTCTCTAGAATATAATTTCCAGTGGTTGGTGAAAAAAGTGGTTTATGTTTTAATGGCCTGAATACATCAAAATTTAAGTTCTTTTATAATTATTGTAAGCCAAACTTATGAAAAATCTTAATGAATTATACCTACAATATATTTTGCAAATATTCATTATTTTGACGAATTTTTGTCAATATTTGAACTTCAAATACTAATAAAAAAAAAATTGTGCTGATGTATTCTTATAATTTTTTAATCACTATAAGAATAACTAATAAGAAACTTTGTATTAAATTTTTAAGTATTTTGACTAGTCCGAAAAAATTTTATCAACACTTCAAAAAAATTGAACATTTCAGTTGTCTATAAATCACTCAAAAAAGTCAAAATATTTTGAAAATTAAATCATGTAAAGAAAATTCCAATCTAAATAACTGGTGAAATTTTCAAGTATCTACGACTTATACTTTTTGAATAATAACAAATATTTAAAATCGTTTGATGATAAATCGTTATCTCTTGAAGGAAAACTCATGCAAAACTTAGTGTTAAATTTTTCATTCTTAGATTTAAACACAAACAATTTTACGATTTTTCAACTTCAAAATTATTTTCGCGATTTTGACACATTTCATAAAAATTTGAAGTATAAGAAAAATAAGAAAAAGAAAAATAAGGAAAAATAAGAAAAATTGTGACTAAACGATTTTTAATTTTTTTAGCTCCAAAAAGAACAATAAGAACCTTGTATTAAATTTTCAAGTTTTTTTGGTCATCCAAAATTTTTTTATCGACACTTCAAAAAAAATTCTCTTAAAAATCGAAAATTTCAGTGGTCTAAAAAAAACTAAAAATTTTTTGAAAGTTAAACTGTATACAGATAATTCTAACATAAATATTTGTTGAAAATTTCAAGTATTCACAGTTATTATTTTTTGAGTTACAGTAAAATAAAATTATCGAAATTGTCAAAAACTGGTTTTGCGTAAAAATTCCTGTTTTTCTGTTACTTTTTTAGGGTTTTTCCTACGCTTTTGAAAACTATTAGAATTTTTTTACTTTTGACCCCCCCCCCCCAAAGTACCAACTAGATTCACTTTCCTATCAGAAACGGGGCTGAGTTTAAAAATCGAAGCAATTTCACTGCTCCAAAACGTGATGACAGACACATAAATAAAAAAAACACACATCATTGTAAACTCAATAACTTAATCACTCCATTCAGAATCTAAAATCGTATTTATAAAATATTCTCAATATTCTTGAATTTCTTAAATTGATATTAAAAATTGATGTGGGATCTAATAGTAAATTTTCGAGACGTTTAAAAAATTTAATTTAATATAAAATTTCTATAAATAAATTGTTTTAGTCTAAATATTTTGAAAATTACATTTATTATATACAATAATTAATATACAATAATGATTAAAATGATTTATTTTATATAACAGTAGAACGATTTTAGGATTGTATTATAATATTTTTTGAATTACAAAATAAAATTATAACTATTTGATAAGTAATTGATTTCTTAATTTTAATTTTCTTGTTATTGTAATTCATAAAATATAAATAACGATATAGTTATTTTATCCATAAATTATCGTTGATATAATGATATAAGATGTTAAAATTTAAGCTTTAGACGCCGGTAAAATATATTTATATAGTATTTCATTTTACTTTTAATTCTTGCAAGATAAAATTACTGACTCTTAATGAATTCGAAAACAACCAGGAATAATTTTATTTAAGACGTGCTAGTAATGTGTTTAGAACGTTTAGATTCTAGTATAAGTGCGACTATGATTTGATTGCGCCACAAAGTAATTAGTTATAATGATCATTTAGCGAAGTTATACATTTTATATCCTAGGACTTAGACGAACCTAAATACTTGTGATTCCGAATAACCGGTGATGCAAGTAAATTAATCAGTAAGTGCTTTTATTGGGAAGGGGGAATACTTGAATACATACCTATTTTATGTTATTTTTTAAACAGATTATCGTAATGATTATATAATTACTATAGGTTCTTGAATAAGAACTTCCATGGTCACAATTATTATTATAATATAATAATAGACATAATATAAAATAGTTGACCTTGAATACACTTTTGATTATACTTACACTTACCTATCTCAGACCAACTGTTCATAATAATAAGAATGACCTCCACATAGATTTTGTGTATTTAAACATCTATTCTATACCTATATTTGTATAGTAAAACACTTCATAATAAGTTCCTAACCTTCGTGCGAGCTATCTAAATATTTTAAGTTCAAATTCTTACGATATTCATTCAAATAATGAACATTTGTGAATTATTTTGTAATTACAAATGCATAACATTTATTATTTAAACAACCAAGTTTTAAAAATGTAATACAAGATTCCTCGATAGTTTTATTTAAATTTAAAAGAAAAAAGTAATTTATTTATATGATTATTCGAAATTCATAATTAGATGGCATTGAACACTCAAAGTAGAAATTAGATAATATAATATAATAACAATATATTTAAAAAAAAATTGTATTATTATTCAAAAAAAATATTAATCGTGGAAACTTGAAACTTGAAATTAGACTATTAATTCTAGCTATTATTTTTACAATAGGTACACAATAATTTCAAAACATTTAGACAAATATTTCGCTATTTATAGCTAGGTACTTGAAATATTCATTTTTTTTTTTTTTAATATTTTATTAAAAGGTTCGATCCAAGTTGGAAAATTATGTATATGGGTTCAATTTAGTTATCTAGGTATAGGTAATCTTATAGTGATTTAAAATATATTAATAATTCAATATTTTATGTATTAGCATTTGAAGCTTAAATTTTAATGAAATTCGTCAACATCACAAAGCATTACAAATTATTTTGTTGTTGAAAATTTATGAATTAATTAATTTTAAATGTTTAAGCATTGAACATTTAAAATAAGGTTAATTTTAGTTTTTTTTTAAGTCTAAAACAATACAAACGCATAATTTATTTATATAAAAATTTAAAAATCAAATGTCAACAATATTTAAATGAAAAGTAATAATTTTAGTTATTTTTTTGCAATTTAATTCAAAAATTTAAAATATTATAAGTCAGGACTTTTCGTCATTTAGGGTATAATTATTTCGTATTTGCTTTAATAAATATAATTTTCAAATAATTTTTTATAGACAGGTCTATGATGATATTGACTTACAATTTAATTACATCTAGTATTTTTATCTAAAATTATTTTTAAGATCTATTTATCACAAAAATTAGTTCAACATAATAATATATGTTTTTATAAGATATTTAAATGTATTATAATATTATAATATATTTTTATAACTAATAAAAATAAATAAATAAAATTAATAATTAATTAATTAATAACATATTCATTGTTTTAAGTGTTTTAACCTATAGGTATTCAATTGCAAGGTACAATCGAGTAATCGACACACATATTAATAATTATAGGTACTAATGTATAGTAAACTGAGTAGAGCGAATTTCCAATTTTTTTATTTTAAATTTATCTAATATATTTTATAATAATAAATTACGTTTACCATACTTTTTCTTAACTGAATACTATTTTAAATTTTAATTATAATTGGTTTTTTAATTAATTTAATTTGATATTGAATTAATTTTTATTTCAAATCAAATTTGCAAATTAATTTTTAAGTTTCGATAGTGTTCTTGTAAACTAAATGATAGCTGTTATGAATAATAATTTTATTCATAAATTTGGTTCATCGCAAAATCCAATCAAAAAGCAAAATGCCAATGCTTATATTATATGTTTGGTATCTAACCATTCTAACCATAATAATTATAATAACAATATAGGTAACATTATAATAAACGTGTTAATTTAGGTACCTTAGCATATACCTAACTAAAAATAAATAAAACTAATATAAAAGTAATAATAGAATCGTTAAGATATGAATACTAAAATAATTTCTATTTTTTTTTCAATACATAAACTATACTTTCAATATGTTTTTATATATTCTTTATAATTAATGAAGTTATTAATGATAATATTGTAATTTTATAACAACTAAAGGCTATTATAAATGGACTTTTGTAGTAAAAAAAAGTAGAATGAAAAGGAACATTTATATTAACTTGATCGATGTAAATTTAATATTGATTTAATAATAAATCTGATTTTCATGATTTATTTAATAGATTTAAAAAATCAGAAAATTATAATAATGCCGATAGTTTCAATTAGCAATTAGCTGAACAGTCGATATTATTGTCAAACAGTGGATAATTAATAATTCGATAAGCAGACTGTTTTGTTGATCTTATCATATAAGTAGTATTCTAATATATAGGTACGCCTATTAGTATCTATTACAAACAATAATATTACATAGAGATAGACTTTCAATCTTTGACCTTATGAAAACGCCGCTTTACTGACACTCGTCTTATCTGCAGGTAACCTATGCAGTGACTCGTCAATCAGTTTAACGCCGTGACCACAAACGTTAGATCGTGTTTTTCATGGTGAAATATTTTCGTTAAACGAATAGTGCGAGAGCAAAAAAAATGGATTACCGTTTACAGCTGGCCGTGAGTACCTTACTTATACAATACATATTATTAAGATATGAATAAACAACATATGCAAGTGGCACGTGGGATTTTAGAATCATTCGATAAAACTAAATGAGTTATGAGTACATTGTACATAAGACGAGAAAAAAAACTCAAAAAAAAGGTGTAGTCATTTTTCATTTTGTAAATTTTTGTTTAGATTAAAAATACCGCGGAGGTTTTTATGATGTAGCCCGAAAGTACATAATTATTCACATATTGTTTTAGTTTTTAGTATGTATAATTTTTATTAATATACCTATTAAAGTATTTATATATATATATATTCATAAAATAATAAAATTGAATAACAAAAAAGATCGAGGAAAAAATGTTATGAATATTATTAATAATCGATAAACTCGTACGTGTACCTACCTAATTTTTATTTTTCATTATTTTATATTTTAATTTAATGTTAATAATTGAGTATTATGTTTACAATAAACTAAAATGATTGTTTTAAGGGTAAAATAAAATTTAATTTATTATGTTACGGTCACAATCCTACAAATTTGAAATCACTGGTTTAGAATTTATTATATTTTCAAATTTAGCCAAAATGATTTTTTTTTTTTTTTTTTTAAACAAATATTGAGTACTAACTGTATACTTACTGTCTAACGATATAAATCATTGCCTGTTTTTATATCAAGGATATTTACTGTATATGCCGTATTCCAAAATGTTTTTTTCAACATAATAATATATTGCATACTATATAGGGGTAATTTAACTTAAAGGAAGATATATTTATATGTTGTACCTACCTATAATTGATCATAGTGTTTCACTAAATTTGTTCTGATTATACAAACATGAAATAACTAAAATAATAATAAATTAATAACTATTACTTATTTACTCATATTTGTAATTTTTACTTTTCAAATAATTTTAACATTTAAAAATGCCCACAATTAATTTCCATAACACACTTTTGAAATTTGAATAATGCGAAAAATACAAAATATTGTTATCGAGTTTAAATTTTAGAATATATGAAAGTAATAATAATACATCTGATCAATCAACATTGTAATAATTCACAATGATCAAATCACCAAAAACGAGTATTACAACTTAATTTACCCATATAAATCACTAATCAGTATAGATAATCAAAGGAGAATTAATAGAAAATATTATAACTAAAAATAACTTACGTTTTTCACTGGCATAGTGGCATGTGTATTATGTTTGATATTAATTTGATAAATAATTATACGATACACCTCCTAAATATTTATTATTTTTATTTAAAGACTTTTTTATTGGCTGTCTGCTGTTGTCGCGGATTGCCGAATAACACACGTCCATACAACATTCTGGTATTTCTTCCAACCGAGACTAAAAGCCATTTCATAGGGTTCAAGCCGCTGCTGGAGACATTAGTAAACAGAGGTCACAATGTCACTCTAGTTTCACCATTTGCGTTAAGTTCACCGTTACCACATTACACTCACGTCAAAGTGGAAGTCACCGAAAACGTGGCAGGTAGTTGTATATAGTCATTTGTATTTTGATATAACACAACTATAATAATAAATTTATATTGATTATGCATACATATATATATATATATATATACCTATACATGGGAAACATGTATTTAACACTTAGTACCTATTCTGTATTCGTTACCCTAAAGGTAATGTAATGAATAAAAATACTGACAAGTTAATCATAAATTAGTTACGAACATATTCAAACTTAATGGTGATTAGTACTAGATTTTTAATAATCATTATATTCGCGTGCACAAATACTTACAATATATTTACATTTGAAGTATAATAATACCTTACCAAGATTTCTACGGCATTTTTCCTTTAAAATGTGTGTGTTTAGTGTCAGTGCATAAACCACGCAGTAACATAACATGTAATCGATTACCTATACAAAACTTAAGTGACGTGAAGTTGGCATTACAATTTTAGCAGAACTTTTCAAAAACCTTCCAACAATGTTCATAATATAGACTTGTTGGAATTTGTTGGACTTCCAATTTTTAACTATCCCACAATCCATTTTGTACTGCCAACTTCAAAACTAGCATTACATTTTTATTAAAAAAACGTTCAAAACCCTACTGAAAATGTTTAAATAGACTTGTTGGACATCGTTTTATAACTATTGAAGTTTGTTGGAGTATCCATATTTTTTATTCGGCTTAAAAATACTTTAAAAAATTTTTTTTACATTTTTTAACCAGTCCGCAATTGTCCGATCGACTTCAAATATATCATCAAGATTTCTCTAATCGAGTTTTTTTTTATTAAAACCCAAATTTGTTTTTTTGATTTTTTACATTTTTTAGCTTAATATGGATTATCAGCATTTTTTTTTTACTTCGCCCAGAAGCTAATCCTTTTCTTTTTATTTGGCATTATAACCTTAAAGAGTTAAATTGTTAAATTAAAAAAATTAAATATATTCGAGTACTTATAGTAAGAAGTATAATATTAAAATCATCGACAAAAATATATCATTAATACAATATAATAATTTTAATTTTTTAATATTAATTAAAATTTGAGGCAAATTCTCATGCTCTCCCCAATATCCATGTATTCTTCCACAGTATGATATAGTAACTTAAAGTATCTCCATTCCCTCCAACATTACCAATAACTGCTACAAACTTTAAATATTAATTAGTTATATTATTTTAATTGTTGGTACATATAGCATTTTGATTCTAAACCAAGTGAATGTATTTATTTAACTATAATGTGTGTTTATTTTGTATGTGTGTGTGTGTACAGCATAATTTATCGAAATCATGTTTCAATTTCAAACATCGGGGGAGGTTTCCGATGGCAAAGTGAATATCAAAAGTAAACATTTTCCAGTAGATTTCACAAAACTCGGGAAAAACAAATTTTTATGCAAAACCAGTTTACAACAAAATCGTTTTTTTTTATATGGTTGTAACTCAAAAACTAATCACTGTAAATACTTGAAATGTTCGCCATATGTTTATATTAGCGTTATCTATACTCTGTTAAATTTTCAAAGTATTTTGACTTCTTTTGAGCTATTTATTAACATAGATCTTTCTCAGTATTTTTTTTTTTTTTTGAAGTATTGAATTTTAAAAAACTTGAAAATTTAATACTAAGTTTATCGCAAGTTAGTCTTATATTGATTCTAAAATTAAAAAAATATATAAGCACAATTTTTTTTTAATAGCGTTTGAAGTTCAAATATTGACAATAATTCGTTATATTTATATATTCGTTATTTGTAAATTAGTTTGTAGGTAAATTAGGTAAAATTTATAAAACGATATGGATAAATGCTAAGAACTGTAAATTAAATACAATATTTTCTTTAAGTTGCCAAATATAAATAGATAAAAAGAAAGGATTAGCTTCTGGGCGAAGTAAAAAATATGTTGATAATCTATATTATTCTAAAAATGTAAAAAAAATCATAAAAAACAAATTTGAATTTTAATAAAAATAAAAAAACTCGTTTAGCGAAATCTTGGTGATATATTTTAAGTTGATCGGAAAGTAGTGTACTGGTTAAAAAATGTAAACAATTTTTTTTTTAAGTATGTTTAAAATCGAATAAAAAAATATGGATACTCCAACAAACTTCAACAGTTATAAAACGATGTCCAACAATAAGTCTATTTAATTATTTTTAGTAGGGTTTTGAACGTTTTTTTTAATAAAAATTTAATTCTAGTTTTGAAGTTGGCAGTACAAAGTTTGGCGTCGAATAACTAAATGGGGGGCTCCAAAAAATTCCAACAATGTCCAACAAGTCTATTTAAACACTGTTGGATGATTTTTGAAAAGTTCTGCTAAAATTGTAATGCCAACTTCACGTCACTCAAAACTTACCAAAATATTTTACAAGCAGGGAGTTATATGAGTTGGTGAGGCTAGTGAAGTGTATTGATTTCACAATCCCGTCATATCCTTAATTTTATTTTATACAATTTTAATTTTCCTAAAATTATCAATTTTATAGTTCTGTGTAGTGTAGGTAGGTATATACCTATTATTATAATATAACTATATCAATTAATACAAATTGGAATTTCGAGACATCTATTCATATAAAATAAATACCAATACAATTTTAGATTCATTGATCTAATCAATAATGATTGCGAATTGTGATACTGAAATTTATTAATGTTTTATTATTTCTAATTTATATGAGTAGTTTTAAAAGGTTTACCTATGTAGTGTTTTCACAAAACAATAAATTATCGTACAATTTTTTACTTTTCATTGTACCTAATCATTATAGAAAACATTATCTAAAGCTCTAACTCCGAAGTTCAGCCGTGTTTACAATAATGACATTCAAATTGTAAAAACATTTAATGTTATTATAGTTTTAATTTTAAAATTTTACTTTATTTCATACTAAAAATGTTTTAGTTAACAACAAACATATCAAAAACTTATTTTTTTAATTATTATCTATCTATCGTATTTTTTTATACTATCCCGATATTTTTCTTATTTGTTTATTGTTCTACAGTTTTCTTTTTATAACAAGTTTAACACAAAATAATATAAGATCAAATGTCACATTGACAAAATATTTATATATTATACTTAATAGCTATAGCTGTAACTGATGTGATTAATTCGTACCTAGATAAAAAAAAAAAAAAAACGCTGATAACTAACTAGTTATTTTTTTTAAAACTCTTCTCGATAAATTACTCAACTTTAAATTAAAAAAAAAAAAATGACATACAAATCTGTTCGGTAGTATACTTTAGATGATAATATCAGTATATCACTGTACAAACGAATATCGCCTCACGGTTATATTATTATTATTATTAATACTACATATTATTATATTTATAATATGTAATAATATATATGATATAATATGAGAAGTAAATATTATTTATACAAAAACGTTCTATACTATAGTCGTGTATAATATTATATTATACAACATAATTATTATTTTATTTTTCTTATTTTAAATCAATTTTCTATTTACCTATATGTATTAAAAAAACAATAATATAGAGGAGAATACAGATCTAACTAAATCGTCTTAATCTATAGGTACCCAGTGACTATTTAGATAAAAATTATTCTCTATAATAGTTTTTACTTTTTATGACTAATATTCACAGTAAAATAATATCATGACTTTGGTTTGTGAAAAATATTTACGAAGTGCTTGGTTTTTAACAAACTATCAAAATATGCATTTAAAACTTAAAATAATGTGCTTTTATAAATTATAATTAATATGTAATGAATTATAATCAATAATATGTTTTTTAAATCAAAAAATCTCAAAGTATGCAAAAATTATATATACTAACAAATTTAAGTATTTAATTACAAATGTTGTGTACTTACTAAGCAAACAATAAAGTTAACTAGAAAATATATATGTTGTAGGCATATAGTCAAATCAAGCATTTTACTAAATTTAGATATTTAATTTTACATATTTAGCTATATTTTCTAATAATTATTTATTAATATTTAATATATATATATATATACAAAAAAAAAACTATGTATTATTTATTAATATGTAAACACGTAAGTTTATGAAATAATATTATGTTTAATAAGTTTAATTTCGTGCACATCGGTACTATTGTTTTAAGGCCGGGGCTATACACGGCGTTTTCCGCCGCGTTTTGGACGCGGCGTATCGCACGGAATTTTCCGTCGAATCAAAAATTCGTTGGTTTAAATCGGAGTAGCTTATACACGACGACGTAATACGCCGCGTTTTAATCCGCGGCGGAAAACGCCGGCCGACTTGCGTTTTGGCGGACGAACGCTGGAATAATAAAAACGCAAACTCCTAATTTTACATTGTTTTAAATTAGGATGGGCTATACTGGTGACGGAAAACGCTGTGTATAGCCCCGGCCTAAGAACTAAATCATAAATATATATAATAAACCTATACATTACCTATATAATATACCTTAATAATTCTTCTTCTTCCGGCCTTCATAACTCTCCATAAGAGTTTTTGCCTCATCACTAAATCGCTCCACTTGTCTTGATCCTGTACTATCTCCCTCCAATTCTGCGCTCCTAAGTCTTCCAAATCTTTTTCAACGACATCCAACCATCTCTTTCGACTTTTTTGAGTTATTTAAAGACCATAGAAATTTTTGATTTTTATGAGAATTTTTTTTTGAACTGTCGATAAAAAAATTTTGAATGGCCAAAAAACTTGCATATTTAATACAAGGTTCTTATTGTTCTTTTTGAAGCTAAAAAAAAATAAAAATCGTTTGTCAAAATTTTTTTTT
>VUJU01000543.1:0-98405 GCA_009835225.1 Aphis craccivora
AACAATACTTACCTATTTATCAATATTTACAGTAAAATATACATTTTTAATATCATTTTATCGTGTCATTTTTTAACATTTTTATGTCATTTTATGCATTTTTTTTTTGTGCATTTTTTATATATTTTTAGATCATCAAGTTCCGGGCCCTAATAATAACCAATTTAGATTGATGGCAAAATTGTAATTTTTACAAAAGTAGAAGATGGTTAAGTACCTAAGTCTAGTTTCAAATTATTTTAGTATAAGCCATTATTTAATATTTCTGAATAAGGTTAGTAAAGTGATTGAAGACAAAAATTCAAATTTATCGACCAACAAAATTATTATGATAACTATAAATAACGATTTGATGTATATTTTATATCACACGAATCACTTTGTATGTATGTGTAATTATATTGGCAGGTATTGTTTATTGTAAATGTTAAATTTTAGTAAAATATATTATGTAAATATGCATAGGTACCTATAAAGTTTAAATAATACAAAATAAAAATAGATTAAAATGTAACAATATAAATAATATTTTTATTAAAAAAAAAAAAAAAAAAAAAATTCGGACTTTACTGGAGCATAAATATATTTATAATCACAATAATTTTATTTTTATTAATATTCAGTGTACTGTGTTGATTTACTATCAAGCTGTGACCCCACTCTCGATCATAAACTTCGATGGCGTGGACGAGAAGTAATAAAAAATATTTGAAAATGAAAAAAAAAAACTAATTTTCAACGGTCATATATGGGCAGGTCGGTGCGCGTTTGTTTCACTCTGTTCTATAATATAATATGATTGGTGCTGGGGACCATAATACAAACCATTCATATACCTACACTGTGAAACAAATGATATTTAACATAGGTATATATTATACATATGGATGTGTACAACGATGGGCAAAGAGACAAGAGGAGGGAACCCGCTGCTCAGGTGCCTTTTATTCTTGTGCGATAATAATAATTACTATTATTGCCAGCTAACTAGGGGCAACGGGGTAGCATTATGAAAATATGACCAGTACCCGGGGGCGATAAATTCTATTAAAAGTCCATAATATTTATTCAATAGACGAGGTAGGACTTTTTTTTTCAATGGAACCCATAGGATATGTTCATGGCGTATGTATTTTTAATATTGCATTTGTAGCCTGGGAAAAATTAACGACACTATAGTGAAGTTAATCGAACACATTTTAATATTTAAAATAAGAAAATAAACTAAAACATTAAATTTGGTATTTTTGATTTAAATAAAAATATATAATAATAAGCATTAAACATATTATACAAAAATTATTTTTCGTACTTACTTATATTTTCCTTTTAAATAATGATAATATTATCAACAATATTAGACGAATGTATTACTCTTGTTAATAATAATTTGTTATTACTACATTGGTGCCTCGTTAACAATATATAATACCTATTTTATAATTTTTTTTTTCTTCGAAAAAACGAAAATGAAATCATCGTGCAATAACCACTGAGATGGGTGCTGTAAAATATAATGTCTGATACATTGTTTACAAAAATAATCCAAACAAATGACACTATATAGCTAAAGGTTTTTTTTTCGACAGAAACCATATTCAAGTCCGTCGAACCGATAATACGTAGTCCGTGAGATGATATACGAACAAAAGATTATCACAGACAATCGTTTTTTTTTTTCATACGGTATATTATACTACGCTAACGGCCTTTGTTTGTATTACGTAGATCGTCATAACGAGGAATATTCAAATCTCATCATTACGTCATGAATGTTATTATGAATGGCCTCCAGTTATAATATCTTTGATACTGTCTTCAAAAGATGATTTTGCTTCAAAAACGTTAAGTGCATTCAGTAAATACTAAATATCTACCGGAAAAAATCATTTGAATTACAACGGGCCAAAGTACTGTATAAAATTATGAAACAATAATAGCGTTTTGATTATTATACGAATATTATCGCAAAATAATTTATATTTATTTCTCAAAATAAAAATCACGTAATGTATAATCTATCTAATATCTTAACTATAAATTTTACAGTCACACATTATAAAATATCAAAGAATTATAACGATTATTTAGGTAAGTGTTAAACTCATCAATATCGAAAATATCATTTATAATAATTTGAAATGATTAAACTGAATGTATTATATTTATTTGTACTATACATGTTCTCCTTAATTAAGAATACCAGACCGAATTAATTCAATTAACTACTCTAATTTTATTTTATAAACCATGTCATTTATAATACATCCAACTTAAAATAATATAACGATTCGGTAGTTTTAAAAATAAATAAATATTTTTATTCATAAAAAGTGGGTAAGTGGGTACCGCTCTGATGTACATTAGGTGCCGTATGGATCCTTGTTATATATTACAGACGTGTTAAATTTGAATCCAATGATAGGTATCATTGTATAGGAAAAATGATTCTGAACGGAGATGATTTGTCAGTCTAGAATATAATTTAGAATCGTTGGTGAAAAAGGTGGTTTATGTTTTAATGGCATGAATACACCAACATTTAAGTTCTTTTATAATTAATGGAAGCTAAACTTATGAAAAATCCTGTGTTAAATTTTCAACTCTTAGCTACTTAAACAAACATTTTTATGAATTATACCTACAAAATAATTTGCAAATATTCATGATTTTGACGAATTTTTGTCAATATTTGAACTTTAAATGCTAATAAAAAAAACGAACTTAAAATTTTTCCTATAATGATGCTTCGAGTCGAGTTTTCTCTATAGCTACTTGAAGGAAAACTTATTGTTGTATTTTTAATCCTAAGTTATAAACACAAAAAAATTTATGAATTTTCAACTTCCAAATTACTTGCACATTTTCGCGTTTTCGACAGATTTCGTAAAAATTTGAATTATAAACGCTTATAAAAAATAATTGTCACTAACGATTTTTAATTTTTTTTTAGCTATAATAAGAAAAACTCATAAGAAACCTAGTGTTACATTTTCAAGTGTTTTTGGTAATCCAAAATTTTTTTATAGACACTTAAAAAAAATATTTTCAAAAAAGACGAAAATTTCAGTGGACTATAAATAATTCAAAATTTTTTGAAAATTTAACTGTATATAGACAACAATAACATAAAAGTTTGGTGAAAATTTCAAGTATTTACAGTGATTAGTTTTTTAATTATAACCATATAAGAAAATCGATTTGGTCGAAAACTGGTTTTGCGTAAAAATTCCTGTTTTTCCTTAATTTTTTTTTTTTTTTTTTGGTTTTTCCCGGCGCTTTTGAAAACTATGGGGAAATTCAAAAAATGACCAACCTAATGCACCAACTAGATTTATTTTGCTATCGGAAACCTCCCCCAACGTTTGAAATTGAAGTATTATTTCGACACGTTCTCGTGTACACAGACACAGACACAAAAAAAAAAAACACAACATTGTAAAATCAATACATTCATCGCTCCTCTCAGAATTTAAAATATAGTATGATATATTACAATTTACAAAATATCAATTTTTAGTCATTTAGAGTTTAGTCGTTTATCTATATTTACATATACATAGTTATGTAATAAAAAAAATACATGTACAGTACTATACATTTTAAAATATTGATAAAGAAAACTAAAGAACTAGAACCTAACTTATGAACTGTTTTAAACAATTAATAATTCAAAAATAATAATAAAAATTGTATATATATATATATATATATATATATATATATATATATATATATATATAATAGCTAAAACTATCATAGCAACAAAACATTTTAGAAATAGCGACTGTTGACCAAGCGCAATGATGGGGGCATAGTGGCATACTTTGAATGAAAATAAAAACGATGGATGACTAATTTTTATAGTTTTTGAAAATAAATAAAATGTTGTTAGTACATATTAGTTTATCATAGAGTTAAGAATTCTTTTATTATTTAAAAATAAAATTTCAATATAAAAATATTTTTTTTTGAATCATATATCCTATTATCAAACAATTGTTTGATCATTAGAATTAGTGAATTGAGCATTTATTTGTCTAACAAAACACACATAATGCATAGACGTAAAACCAACCACTTAGCTTATAAAATATTAAAATCTAATGGTATTATATTAGTTGACTTATTATTTCATCTTAGAAAATACATATAACTTTAAATTATTTTTATTTTAAATTATCTACAGTGGAGTGAAAATATTTTATTTTGTTAAATTACTATTTCAAATTTGTGAACTAAAATGAAAAAATAAATGGTTAAATAAAATACAGTTCACGAAGTACCTACTAGAAAGAACTTTTTACAAATTGAGGAAATAAATTGCGCTCTTCATGAGCCAAGAAATTTCACAAGCTACGGTACTTAAATCAAAAATCAGAAAAACTGACGCACATAATATTAAATTATACTCAATAACATATTTTGATGATTAAGTAACGGGGCGACGGGCTGGGTTATACGTCAGTTATTATGTTTAAGCGCAAAAACCATTTTAATTACCAAAGTTTATAACGTAGTAAGAGAAAACCACTATCACGTGGCACACAGAACAATTTATACTAATAGGCACCGTACTAAAATCTTAACAAGAAAGATATTTTATTATTTTATGGTAATAATTCATCAATATAATATTATTTATAGGTTTATTACGTTGTAAAATCGTCTATATAATACCTATATAATAATATTATTTTTGACCACCAAATTATTATTATTATTATTATTTTATTTTATTTTTTGTAATGCGTGTTTACATGCTTACCGGAAATTAAAACCTCAACTCGTTTATCGTAGTATTAATTTATGATTTAAGTGAGTATATACAATCTTGTCTCAAAACATGACCTACGTATTTGTTGGTGTTACTAACGTCTTCACAACATGGCGTTAACACAATACATATTATACACATGCAATCGTTATTCACTTAGGTATCTCGTGTATTTTATTTCCAAAACAATGGAAACATTATTATTACAAATATCGAATAATATTTCTACTAAGTTGTAGGTAACTTCATATTATTTTTTTGTTTACACAACATTATCAAATCGATTATATTATTTTAATACCATTCAGTTTACACTTGTTTCTATTCCTTAACCAGCGAGTTGAATAACGGCTATTTTACATTTTTGGCAAGTTATCAAAACCCTAAGGGACCTTTTATAGGATACTTGACACCTCTTTTAAGTTGCGATCGTTTAAGAAAAAAATAATACTACTTTTAAAGGGCTTTGGGAATGCGATACAATTTATGGAAAACGACATAGTGGTATAGTGTATATAAAAAAAAATCGTGATCGGCAATGCGTAAATACAGTAAGTTATTTGCCGTATGTGTTGGATATCTGCAGGTACATTTTGAAAACAATTTATGTTTTTTTGTATTATTCAAATTAGTAAATATATACAAATAACAAGAAGATTTTAAGGATAGGCATTGTTAAGATAACGTAAACAAAAGTAAAGTAAAATAAAGAAAGTTAAATGTATTTTCATTTCCATTTTTTTTAAAAAAATTTTTTGTTATTAAATTGTTAGTCCTAAATGTTATACCTGCTTCATGATTTTAATTATTGTTCCATAATAGTAAAATCCTATCTGAGTTATATTCACATCTAGGGAAAAACATTTAAAGTTTATTTCCTATCTTTCCTCTCTGTATGAGTGGGTATTTTGAAGAGTAAATCTGTAAAATTAGAAAACGTGGCTTTGTATTGTAGTTAATACTTTATTATATATATATCTAAATAACTACCCACCACAAACTTTCGTTTCTAATCATATCGAAATCGATCTTATTTACACAAATAAGTTGAGATATTCAAATATTTTAGTTTCACACTTCATAAATGTAATTATATATACATTTAATTAATACTGATTTCATCACGGTAATTTAAGTAACCGTGGTAAGAATATTTGAAATATTTTATCAAATTTCTTTATTTAGTCAATATTATAATAATTTTTAAATTAATATACGGACACCCTACATGCATATAATTTTAACAAGCTGAGACGACCCGGGAAAAATGGATTCTAAACTCCTCCTCCACCGAATCATCACCACGGCACAGCAATATGTTATAAAAGATAAAGTAAGATTATGTATAGTTGTATTACTTTTTAACATTGTTTTATTAGTTAGTCGTTAAAAAACTAAATAAAGCTCGGTAGGACGTTAACAGTGGTCAGTTAATGGCATTCGTCTAAATTCTATCAAACCTTACAGATAGTATGTATACTATACTCAAAGTAATTATTTTTAAGAAATCAAAATAATAATTTTTGATTCATTTCATCATTTTGAATGTTGGTATTGTTGGTTGTCATAGTCACCAAATACACTTGTAGAAAAAAACTGAACACTTAAAAATACCAAGTACTGAATACACAGCTAACAATATATGATTACTACATATTAACATCATTAGCGTGACTAAAATAGACTCTACGGTGTTTTACTCTTTACATTTCCAAGAAAAATGCCAAGTTTCTTATTAAAAAAAACATGAGTGACAGTTGTATTATATATATATATATATATATATATATATATATAAATAACTTATACACACACACACACACACATATAAATACAATATATATCACGATAATAATTGTTTGAAACTGGAAAAGAGGAATTGACAATTATATTTTTATTGTTAGATGTATATAAGCCTAAGAATAAAAAAATATTTTTCCAAAAACAAATTATCCATTTGCGTATGTTTACAAATACATAATTAGTTTATTATATAATAGAAAAAATGAAAATTTTCAGATAATTACCTAGTGAACTTTATGATACATGGGTGTTTGCGTAGATTTTTTGAAAAATAATCAATATATTATTTGTCTATACTTCAAGGAAATTACCCTTTAATACTGGTTAAATGATCGCGTTATCTACTCAATAAAATTTTGACCTATAACACTCATACTTTTCATACCTAAAATATAAGTGTTAATAAATCTTTGAGGCATCTTCTGAAAATATACTAAAATCGATTTAGCATCTTTAGTATTACAAATATCGTACAAATGTAAAATAAAGAAGGTAAGAGTTTAACGACGCTTGCTAATAAAAGTGAGTGGTTGGAATACAATTTTGTTACCTATTGATAACTCAACAACTAAAACTGAACGTTAGGGAATTTAATTGTGTAACATATATATCTGATTCAAATTTGTTTATTTTACGCTTCAAATGTAAATCGTAACTTCAGTAGTTTACTGATAATTAAAATTTCGAATTAAGCAAATTCATTACTTTTGAAGATGTTTCTTTTACGTTTCTTAGCGATTGAATAGGAATGATTTTAAAATATCGAGAAATGAGTGTTTCGTACAACCAAAATTACGAAAAATAAATAATTTATTTTTCAGACTTAATTTATAAATTCTTAATGAATGATATCATTTGGGATCTAAATATTTTAAACGCATTTTGTAAGACGTGAAGGCGGGGGTATTATTCTAAGACTTAATATGTCAATCGAATAGATAACACAAAATACAAATATTATATGAAAATATAGATCAGTTTAGTTGATTTAAAATAGTATAAAAAATACAGTCAATACTTAAAATATTTAAAGCAAAAATAATTCGTAAACTTAACCCATCATAATAAACAATATTATGTTTATATTTCTTACTCCCACTATCAATTTATTTATAGAATTTATTTTTAGTCGATAATAATTTATTGCTGAATTATACATTATTATCTACCATATAATTATATATATATTTTTTTAAAAGAGTGTATATATAGATACACGAAGGTAAGTTTTGAACTTTTAGTTTTAGTAGCATATAAAACATTATATCCTATATGTAGCCTTTATTAGCCCTGATTTGTATATGCTCTACGAAACAATGTGTACACAGTGCAAATATATTATATACGTACGTTGCGAATTAAAAAATATTTGTATTGTGCTTTTATGAATTTTTAATTTATATAACAAAAAACATCGGTACTGGCATGCAAACAAAACAGTTATACCAATTACTAGAGTTATTGTTCACAGCATATTATCAAGATTAATAATTAATAATATCTAATAATAATAATTATTATTATTATCATCAATTATTTTAGTATTATTTTTAGATATGTTATATCTAAATAATCATTATGTTCATAATCAATACAACATAAATCATAACAAATAAATATGAAAAAAAGTAATAAAATAATATTGTGTAGTGATTTTTTTTCTGTTATTAAAAGAAAACCTGACCTATAATCATTATCACAAATATTTTATGCAAATTAAATATTAAATTAACATAAGTGCTATTTAATTTATTCAATACATAAAATATAAGTTATTTTTGTCATTAACACCTAGGTTTACAATTATATTTAAATAAAAAATATGCTAAATAATGAATATAAAAATTAGCACAATGATTTACAAAAGTAACCATAGACATTGCCTGGGGATTGAACATAATATTTACTATAATATACTAATTAAATTTAAATGTAGCTTTTTTTATTTCTATAATGATGTTTTATGTTCACTCACGATTTTATTTTTTATTAATAATCAGATAATAAATAATAATTGTTATATTTATTTTTTAAAGTGAGTTACATGTAAGTTTCATACAAAAAGGGTGAACAACATACCTATTTTCTGTTATGTAATGTATATTGTATATTGCAGTGTATAATATATAATGCTCCAGTGTTTAGTAAATTGTACTGAGAAGTATCACTAAATTTCCTAAAAAAAAAAAAATACGTAATAGTTTTGATGCTACCAAAGGAAATTAGGTAAAATACAATTGCAATTTTGTTGGATAGATTTCGTTTAATTATTTTGAATACAAAGCGTAAGGTTATCTCAAGTGATAAACGTTCATCATTCATAAATTTAATAAGGAGCCTTTGCGACTTGATTTATTTTAGACTTGTATTCAAGTATTTTGATAATATCATTTAAACTATCTAATTAAAAAATAAAATATATATTTATATAATTAAAATTGTGTTATGTTTATATTAAAAACCGTTAGATGTTATTTCCTGATCCGTTATTAATATTTATTTTTGTAGTTTACCAGAGATACAGTGTACTTTTTCCGTGGGAGGTATTATATATTATATTATTATGTCGTACCGGTATGGCTTGACGAAAATATGGCAACCCTACAGCAAAATAATAATATCGTTTACAAAGATGTTTATAATGGAAATGTTTAGTAAATTGAAAAAAACATCTGAAAGATATATTACGTAAAAAGTCATAAATTCAGTAATGCAATAATATTAAACTTGATACCTATACGCTTATAAACATAAACGTAGATTAGCATTTATATTCTCAACAACATATATTTAAATAATAATCTTTAATTTTTATCTGAAGACTTTTGAGAACTAATTGATAAAATGTAGTTTTTAAATTCAGATAGTAAATACTATATGTCTATAGACATTGAGTATATATTTCATTGCATTTGCGTAATACTTTGTAAACATATATGTTGGTCTAAATGGAGTTAAGTCATAGAGATTTATAGTAGATAATTTATGTTATCAGATAGTATAAATTATATTTGCTGGACATCTATGTGCATTAATTATTGCAATCCTTAGTATCTGAAATGACCGTCGTAATTAAAAACTCAGCCGTAAAAAAACTAAAAGTAAAAAAAAAAAATTGAAATTATAAAAAAAAAATGCACAGGTTCTTTTGCTATCTTTTCAGCAGTATTTTTGTCGAGTTGATTCTTCGTATTGTGCGATAAGTGTTAAAAAAATGTAAAAAGTAAAATAACTAGCGAATCGCTTGTCGTTTGAAAATGCTCTACGGTGTTACGCCGGCCGGCCAAAACTGTGGTATATATGTGTTGGGGATGGATAAAAAGGTGTACAGGGCAAACTTGTTAAGGAGAAAACTTTTTTAATCTGTTCCCAGCAGAGTCCCAAGGGCTAACGAGCAAGGTCTCAACGGTTGGGCGAAGGTAATTAAAAAAAAAAACACTTCCCACCTCACCGGCAGCCGCGTGGGTCACGCAAAATTAACATTAATTAACTACCAAACACCCGACGACGACCCAGGATTTACTGTATATATTTCATACTTGGAGTTACTTTGGTTTCTCATCATTATTTTATTTTCGTCTGCTGTATAAACGCCGTATTAAACTTTGACAAATATCAACACCTCCAATATAATTGTATCATCACGGGCGTGTACACCATGGCAGAAACACCCCTACAAGATACATATTTTTTCTTCATAAATATACGTAGGTAGTGTATATTGAAAATATTAGACAATCATATATCTCGCATTATGTTTAAAATACAATAATAATTGACTCTAGACTGTGTTATTAAAATATTCTGCTCCCCGCCAGCAAGATACCAAGATTCTCGCACGCCAATAGGCATCCGAATAACTTATCGGTTTGGATTGTTGATCTAACACGTATAACTTGTAAAATTCTCACCAGACACCATTTCATTAGTGTAGTTACGACATTATAATAAAGGTACGTTATAGCAAGTAACATATACTAATAATTCATCAATATAAGGATAAAACAAGAATCACCGTGGGGAAATGTCATATAAATAGCCATTAATTATAAGTATATCGAGTGTCAAGCGAAATGTGCACACTTGTAGGATACTGTGTAATATTATATTCAACATATATTATACATTATACATCAAGTAACAACAATTATAGATGGCGAGGTGATTAGTAAAGGAGATATGTGCCAAAATATTATCAATGTCTGATGTCATGTTGGTAGTAGCGGGTTGTATGTTTTATTCCAGATAAAATTTATTATTGACAAACAAAGAATAAATTAGGGGAAAATGAATTAATTTGTCAACGACCCAGTGATAATTTTAAAAATATAATAAATAAAATTATAGTACCTATGTACGTCAGTAAATATACTAGCTACTGATTTTGGAATGGACATAAATGAATAATAAATAGTCTTTTAAATCACCTATATTAAACCAATTGATTATAACATGTGCGCCACGTCCTATTAACAATATAGGTACCTATTTTATTATTTTTATATTAATTTTGTTTAGAATTTGGAACTCTATTATTGACATTTATGAGATTTGAGCTTTATTATTTCGATTACAGTATTATTGGTAAAACAATTTTTAAGTAAAAACCAACTTGTCTTGGTCAGACATTTAAAAGATTAATTGAGAAGAAATTTACTCAAAACATTTACTTAGTAATTAAGACTGAAATGGATATTTATACAAGATAGCGCTTTTAAAACGTTAAAACTAAACCATAAAATAAAGTTTAAACTATGTGTTTTATTTCTTGGAGAAAGTTGTGTATGAAAAAGTCATAAAGTTGCATAAAACATATAAATTTAATTTAATGTATAAAAGCTGTAGATATAATATAATGAATGAGTAATTATTATTAAATAGCAAAAACTAAAATTGGTTTGTTTAATTAGATAGGTATATAGCAGATATATAATTTTACAAACTACCCTAAATATTAGCCTACACAGATTATATCATAATAATAATGATATATGACAGTGATATGTAACAGTTTCTAGGTTCAGAAGAGGATTTAGTAAGTGTGCATGTTACCTGAGTATAAACTGAAATTCTACCCACAGTTTTAAGATAATATCTGGACCTTTATAATAAACTTAACGCGAACAGCAAACAAATATTATATTGACTGATATCAAAACTAACAATGGCCGAAAATTTGTCTTTCCAGTGGTCGACGGGTCTCGGGATCACCTTGGGCGCGGTTTTCGAAAGATGTTAATGGTCGAAACCCGATAAGACTATCGCTCGGATAAGGGAGGAAGAGAAAGAGATAGAGAGAGAGAGAGAGAGAGAGAGAAAGAGCAACGAATTAATAATATCCGGTAATTTGTCTTCGGATACGGTCGAAGAGGATCGTGTCGTAGTGCCTCATAGAGGGGAGTGGAAATGGGTGGGCAAAACAAATTATGGTCCGATAATATAAATGATGACACGACACGGCCAGGCGGTCGCTGCTGAGACCCTCAGCCGAGCAAGGGTAGAAAAAAAACCATGGAAAGAAAAAATATGCGGGCTACCAACGCTAATGGCAAACCGAAAGTCCCACCCATACTTTATCGTCCCTAGTTTGCCGATTTTTCTTTTGAAATTCAAACTACCCGGACTAACACCGCAAAAAAATATCGGCGCATAATGAACCGGTGGTGGTGCGTAGTATCGCACTGGAGGTAACTGAAGTAACGCCGGCATCGGTACGTTTGTGTTGGCGAATCTAAGTCTGTTTTTGACTTATATCGAACGCTGCATTAGAACGACGATGTTTATTAATAGCTTTTTATTTGTTATGTGAATTTAAATGGTTTACTATTCTCGTATTATTTCCCATTCTTGCCACGTTTTACAAATAAACTAATTGACTGTATTCTATACGATTTAATTTCAAAATATTTTCTACTTAAAAAAAAAACAAAGGATGCGTTTTAGATTATAAATATGATTTTAAATACTTTTCGTTAATTACGATTTAAAAATAAAATTTAATCGTACCTATAATATTAAGTACCTATAAATGGATATTTTATATTGTGTAAAGATTTTAATGAAAAAATACAATATTAACCATAGAAAAATGGAATAATTTTTTTAAATGTAAAAGATTATTGTAATAAATTATAATGTTTATAACAATATTGTTTTATGAACAATTATAACATAAATATTAATCTCATTAATTGATGATATGATATACGCCGTGAGATTTTAATAACAATAAAAATATATAACACACCATGATACGAATAAAGTTTTCTGTATTGTTGTGAGTGACAATAAATAGTTGGCTAAATTTTAACTGTTATAATACTAGTACACCCATTTAAAACATTAAGTATAATTGGTTTAATGTTATAAAATAATACACGTTCAGATAACACAAATAGTAGTTCAATAATTACAAATAATGCCTTACAGTTAAAATTACCTGTCATAGTATCACGCTGTAACAATATTGTAATGTTCAAACAACGTATAAGTCTTTGGTACGGACAAATGGTTAGACACTAATCTAACTATTCTTATACAGAAATAAATGTTATTCATTCAGAGCGTAGGTATATATATTTACAATCGGTCGTTCCTACGAATAAAACGGGACCACTATAATGTGAAGAAGAACCCTTCGAAATCACCTTGAATTTGGTAGACAACAACGATGAATAATAATACAAGTTCATGATGTACATATTTCGGATAAATTCCTGTAATACGAGGTCCTTCCAATAGTTCTATCAGAAAAATAAGACGATGCCCATGAGTGTATACATGAATATACCAATACAACATGATGTATATAACGAACGATGGTTGAAAATATAATTTACCGAATAATATGGTTTTAATACAGAACGTTCTCATCCCGGTAAAATCGTGTAGTATTAGAAATATTAAAAATATGGATTTTTGCTCTTGTTATAATTTAAATTAAAAAAAAAAAAACCCAAAAAAGACACCGAGTTCAGATACTGAACAATTCTATTATTTCTCATTAGGAATATATTATGTAAGGTTATAATAAATTAAAATGAATAGTATGAAATTAAATATGTATTAAAATAATTGAAAATTGCAAATTATTGTTTTTCAAAAACACTGAGCTAATTATAATAATAATATGCTGCATAATTATCATAATCATAATCATATCTTGTGTGTACTTAAATAAATACCGAGGCCATAAACGCTGAAGTAGGAACATTTCTTAATTTTATACGCAGAGGGCATACATTTTATTTTTATCACATTTATTTCTTGTAAAGTCCACGTCATAATGCGTATTATAGCGCTGCTGCTGCTGTAAATAAAACAATAAAAAACGCGTCGAAGGAGATAGCGGCAGCGCAAGATTTTTCAAACACCATGGCGTGTGCCAGTCTGGGTGTCAGCTGGCGACCAAATTGGTTGAAGCACCACTTTTATTATTTCTAGATTTGCGAAAGAGGAAGGCGTTAGATTAAAAACTCCATCGCCATCAATACACACACACACACCTTTTGAAAGTATAATAATACCGTATACGGGGTGATTCTTTTATCACTATACACCGTCGTTTTTCTCGATAAATGTACGTAGGTATTTAAAAAAAAATATATTTTTTTACTTTATTTTAATTTATTGTTCATTATACAACATATACCATACAATTAAATAATAACAAAAATGTATAAAACTATTTAAAAACAAAATGTTTTACTTTTAATTCAAATTATGGAAAAAAAAAAGGACCATACCTAACACCAAAAAGACACTTGCATAAATGGACCGATAAAATGACGGTATTTATGAAAAAGGAACCACGTACGGTTACACTATTTAGTTGACAGTTGTATACGACGTTATAAAGTATATATTTGAACAAGTATTTATAATACTATACACACATTGACGGAAGCAAAATATTCCTTTTTCATAGAAGTCTGATGCGTGCGCGCGCGTATGTATTTTTTTTTTTTTTACACGGATAGGACATCTAGTCTGAATTTTTTAAATGTTAGGGATATTTCACCTGTACTTCACATTATTTTAAATTAGACATTCTTTGAGAACAAAACGTATTTTAAAATATATCATACAATAAGCAAATACGTAAGTGCATAATATTATATATATACGTACATACTAGTATAGAGCGTCTATCACCAACCTTCGCCCGACTGTACAAATCGGAATTCTATACGTTTAAGAACTCGCATTAAACGATTTTCGTTTCTATCAACGAGAAGACTCTGAATATATATAAACATACATAGAGGTATAATAATATATTTATATATATCTTGTATACGATTGAAACGGGAAATTCGATCGAGCAATCTAACAATCGAAACTGAACACTACGATAAATGCAGTGGCTACGATTGCACCCAGGTGGTTTGTTACACACCAATAGGTTTGTTATATTTTTCCTCAGAAAAACGTTATCAACTGTTGGTTGTAATCGAATTATTTATTAAATAACAATTACAATTTGTTGAAAAAATTAATAATAATAACGGCATTACGACATGAATAAATCGTAGAAATTGTTTTGTGGTGGCTATTATTTATTTTTTATGCATAATCATTCAAAACTCTAACAGACGAATATAAAGACTATATTTATGATACACGCCTTATAGACATTTTTTAAATTAAGCTGTTCTGAAATAAGTTTATATTAATATATATATATATAAAAAACAATTACTGTTGATTTTGGATAATTAATAAAATTATATAAATAAAAAGTAATGGAAGCTAACTTTTTAATTACGAAATGTCCGTAATATTTTATAACTATAATCTTTAGTTTATTTTCAGAAACTAAATATATTTTCATCGAACTTTGGAAAAAGCTTTATTTTGATCAAATTGTATAAATATATATATATTTTTAAGTTTATACATAAATATTTTATATTTTATTATTTGAGTTTCTTTTTTATAATAAAAACATCTACATTTTCAACATGCTTCGAATTGAGGAATACATATTATATAGCGAAACTAAACAGTAATGCACTTTGTGAACTAGATTACTAGATTACTATCACTCATTTTGATAGTGAATTAATTAAAATTTACTCTTAAATAAAGGAGAATAATATATATTTACTCTTAAAAGTGAGTAAATTTCATTTAGTATTCATGTGTACACTGTACACTGTACATTTACATAAAGAATATCGGTGGATTTCAATCTTTCATACCTAATAGAAAACACATTTTTTTTTTTTAAGAGTGTGTTTTAAATAAAATGATTTTTTTTTATGTTTACTGATTAATTGCTGGCTTGATTCGTTATTCAATTTAATATTATGTAATAATAAAAAAAAAATTACAATTTACAATTTACTTAATTATTTGATGGCTTTATATGCAGTGAGTGAACTATTATTTTTGCTATTTAATTGTATAAATTATATTGTACAGTTAATAACTTTATTTCATTACAAATTGTTTCGTTATTATTGAAAAGTGATTATTACACTGATGTTAAATATATTTTAGCACTAATAAGTTAACAGTATCTATATAATATTAGATGTGTAAATCATTTTTACATTGATTTATGAAAACATAGGTATTATAAAACCTAAAATACAGACATTTAAACCAAGCCAATTGTATTACATAAGATGCATATTAAATAATAAATCTTATCAAATTACTAGTTAAGCAATAGAACGTTTTAATCATTATTTTTTCGCCGTAAATTTCGATTTTGTTTTTTGAATATTGATGTGTATTTATTTGAAAAACAAAATCAAGGTTAAAGTCTAGCATTTCATAGTTCATCTAATTAATCAATAAAATTATAATTATAATTATATATTAATCAATAAAATTATAACTACAATGTTAAATATCTTCAATATAATTAATTTAAGATTATCAATTTATCAATATATATAAATAAAATTAAGTTTATAGGTATAAAAAAAATATAAAATATTGTATAAGTAACATGGAAAACAAATAATATATTATTATTACACCTAGTTTTTTTTTTTTTATGTATAATAATAAGAATGTAGGAAAATTAAAACAGATTTTATTTGCGTGTAAAATTGTTAAAAAATATTGTATTTGGAAATGTGTGGAATGTTTGTATAATTGAATAATGGATTGTGGCAATTTGCCACTCTGATCTACCCTTTTTTAAACTGCCGAGGACCGATTTTGAATACCACGCTATGTATACCAATTCTAACACAGACAATAGATTTGACAACAATAGTAACACTACTGTCCAGCCCAAACACTGATCAGTGGTTGTGATTTTGCCTTTTCGCAAAACAATTAGTCAAGGACATAACGGTCAAGTATATAAATCTAACTCATATGTTTATCGTAACGTATTAGGCACATATTATAATATATAAACGTGTGTGTGTGTGTGTGAACGAATCATATATAGGTACATGGTTATAGATTAGGTTGTTGTGCATTGTTAATATATCGTGAACAAAACTAGTGCGGAAACTTAAATGTATCACTTTCATGAAAATTTATCGACGGTTTCGATAAATTTCGTGAAAATATATAATTTATAATACTAAAACGTTCTTTACATTACCAAGATCAATTTATAATGAAGACTCATATAAAGACACATTATAAACATAGTAAATGAATGGAAATATTAGGGAAATATCAAGTTTTGTAAAATAATGGAAATAGAAAATTTTAAATTTCATAAGCTATACGATACGATAAATCGATTAAATATATTTTAGATCTTAAAAATAATATTTATATAGCACTTAATGATATCCAATATAATAAAAAAATAGGTATAAAGCAAAATATAATAAAATCGGAAATTTTAGTACATTTTTAAGTATTATATTATGTTAATTGTATACATTTTTAAAACGTGGAATAGCTTAAAAAATAATTACACTTTTAAATTGTCTTTTTTTCAAGTTTTTCAAAATAATATTTAATTTAATTTAATTTTTTATATGTATAACACTACTTCATCCCATCATCAACTCGATTTCAAAGTCTGGCTATACTTTCAACACTGAGGTTTTGTAAGGTTTTTTCTTCGCTCGCTCTGCCTATGTTAACACCACAAGCTCATTTATCACTGTCGACCGAACACGACAAGCTTTTAAAAGCGATATCCACAAGGTTCGGTTCGCATTATTTTCAAATATAAAAAGAAGGGGAAAATTGTTATACAATATATATCATACACATTTATATAAAACATACGTATTATTATACCATAGATGGTAAAAAAAAAAAAAAAAGGAAAAAACAGAAAATCGATTGCATTCAACTGGCAGGAATTCATCGGAATTATATATAAATATATATATATATATAATATGTGAGTTGGACTCTTAAAAGTTTTACTGGTAATTTAAACCCACTGAAACTGTAATCAGAACAATTTGTTGTTCTAAGCTTTTTCAAAGAAAAAAAATCAACCGTAGAAACCAAAACAACAAAACACAGTACTTGAAAAACTAATAAAGGTTCATCGTAACGCATGAGGACTAAATTAAATTTCAAGGAATCTATCTATTGGTTCTGTTTGTTTGCGGCTCTATATATACACACAACAGTGATTTCGAAATACCTACTTTTTTTCTGATGTTTTTTTTTTTATAAGTACCTAGTAATGAAAATAATGTTAGCAATTAAATCATAAAGTATACGTTGAGTGTTCTACTTAGACTGATACATGTGATACATATTCTGTACCATTGGATACAAATTGCAAAAGCCTTAACCTATCCGATAAAATTGTATTTATAAAAATGTATAATAAACTATCAAAATTAATTAAACATAAATATTAATAACACGGTTAGTAATAAGTACCTATACAAACATGAAATACAATTAATTTGGTGGTACACGTTTTTGTATGACTTCTGAACAAATAATACTTATTAACTATAGGTACGTATAACAAGAGCATGAGAAAATAGTACTTAGTTGCATTGAAATTGAATTTAAAAAAAAATGAACGTTATTTTTAGACCAATGAAAGTGTCTGTTAACTTGCTAAGGGCTAACTTTATCATTGATTGTTTATGTTGATTAAAAAAAAAAAAAAGGAAATCAATATGAAATTTTGTGTAGGTACTAAAATAATACTTTTGAGACAAACAAACCATATTTTAGCAACCATAACTTACAAACAGATGAAATAACAATAATTTTAGTAATACAAACAAAAAAAATGAACTAAATAATAATGTTTAAAAGCAAATCGGGAAAACGATACAAACCATTTATTTATACTGTACAACGTGTACCACGAATTGTACTAAAATAAAGTTGTTTTTATCTGTTAATTTATTGACCGTCTTTAAAGTTCAGGTTTATGTAAACGAGAGTAAAGTTAGAAAGAGTATGGGCAATTAGTAGTTTAAAAATAACTATTTTGAGATGTTTGGGATTTTTGAAGATGTTGAATTTTAACATGTTTGTTGAAACCATAATATTTATTTCATGGTTAAAGTTCTGCCATTTAGTTTTAATATAACATAATATATTCTTATTAAAAATGGTAAACTATCTATTATAAACATATATAGTGTTAACACGAAAAGTTTAAATAGTGCAAATTACAAAATTAATGCACTTCATGAGAGAATGTAATTCAATAATAATAATTGCTATTTGGTAGGTACTCATTTATTAATTTAAAGTAAATACGAACCATTTATATATTTATACATTAGTAAATACGCAATGAAATTATTTCAAAAACCCATAAAAGATACCATGTATACTTTATAGCTCAATGCAATGTTTATATTTAAATATTTATTAAATTGAAACACCAAAGTACTAAAAAAATACTTTCATCAAAACGAAAAACACTTAACGAAAAGAAACATAATTATGGTCAACAATATTAAAATAAGTCAAATATGATTTGTTATTTTAATTATTAGAATATATATATTTTCTTGTTTTTAATAATATATTGATTTCTTTTTATAGCTATAATTTGTCTAACGAATGCTGCTATAGATCTTTACACGATACTCTATCATGGTGAACCCTGTGTTTATGGCTACCTATCATGGAGGGAATTGATACAAAGAAGAAATGAATATCGTCGGGTTAAGGGTTGTGGCACGTTCTGTCGCTGAATAGACAATGCATTAATTTAACGTATACATTTATATGTATTGGTTTTACAATGAAGGAGTACTATATTTATGGTTTGGTGTAGAATATATTATGCTTTAATCTTCAACTTCAATGGTGGTTTCTTTTTCAATCAATTGAATGTAGAAAGGGTCAAAAGTAGTAACTTATATTAGTATTTTCTAATATAAACGAACAAAAACTGACAAAAAGAAGGTAGTTAAGTAAGTACCGTTTTACTGTTAATTAGATTTTGAGTAGGTTAGGATTTAATTTAACATTTAAATTATTATAAATATATATTTATTATTTATTATTTAATTTAATAGAGTTTATTAAAATCAAATTTAATGGTGTGTTACTGTTTACGAAAAACAATAATTCTAAGCGAAAACGGTCTATCGGCATACTATTAACAAAATAATAATGTATTTTTTTACAATTATATTTATTTTATTTATTATATTAAAGTACAGGTTGATGTACTTATATCCAAATTAAATCATTCATTATATATTATTAGTACTTAAGTATTTAAATATAATAATAATATAAATATATATTACATCAATTTATAAAAATTAAATTTGAATAACACATTTCTATAAATCAATTAACACCAAAAACAGTAAAAATAGATTCACATTAAATATAGTAAATAATATTTTAAAAAGATCAAATATATTATTGGGTATAGTAAAATACGTGATAATGTAAAAAGTTAACACAAATTATGTTTTTAAATTAAAATAAAATATTTAACACCATTATTTATCGTTTGAATAAGTAATTTTGTAAAATGTTGTAACATTATGTATACAAAAAAAAAAAAAAATTGCCTCAATACATATTTTATTAAATAAAACAATTTTAATATGAAATACTTATGAGAAATATTGAATTAAATTTTCAAATAAAATAAAAGTTTTTTTGAATTTATAATTATAGGAAAGATTTTTTTTTTGCAATTTGGATGAATATTGACATTTTATTTTAAAATGCATATAAAAAAAAAATGTGCACAAGTAGTATTTTTAATATTTTTATTCATATATAAGAATAATTTATGCGGAATTCGTATTAAATTGTCAAGAAAAAAAAATGAAATATTTTTTGTAGATAAAAAAAAAAAAAAATGATATTATTAATTCGGTGAAAAATTTTAAGAATGTACGGTTATTTGTTTTTGTAGAATTATACAAAAAAAAAAAGGAATTATTTTTTCTTAAAGCGGATTTAAGTAAAAATCTCAGTTCTTCATTAGTTTTGTTTTTTCTTGAGTTCCCGAATAAAAAATTTACTGTTAGAAATATTTAACCTTTGGCCCTTAAAGTATCACTAGATTTCACAGTTTTCCACCAGAAAGCATATATATATCTTTTTAAAATAAATCCCAAAAAAATGTTCACAGGTACAAAAGTAAAAAACTTATCTTAAAATACTTATCATTGTAAAATCAATACATTCATTGGTCCGCTCAGAATATAAAATAGCCGATAACAGAAATGTTTATGCAAAACTTATTTTTGACAAAATCTAATTAATACTGTCACCGCTCAGAATTGTTTTTCTTACGCAATGATTTATCATTACTCATATTACACACATTCATTATCTAGTCTTACTCAATACAAAGAATAGATATACTCAAAACTAACTATACAGCAAAAAAAATTCGTAGGTTTCTTTCTTTCTTATTAATAGATTTATTTAAATGCAAAATTATATTTTAGGATACATACATTTTAAAAATATTATTTAAATACTTATTTTTTTTCTTGAATAATACAATATAACTATAAACTGTATTCAGTTGTATCTAATATTATACTAAAATATAATTTTTTGAATTATTCTTTGCACATTAGTAATAAACTTATAAATAAATAATAATATCTAAAAATAATATGTTTGATTTGTTAAAGAGATTTATTTATGGATAGTCAAATTATAAACATGTTTGATAACATTATTACGGACATACTGTACAAATCATATTTTAAATTAGGACTTAATAACGTTTTAATACTTTAACGCAAGTATTTCATTACTAATTTCAAAAAAGTAAGGTTATTTATTTTAATTGTTACAATTTAGAAGCCACCAGTTTAATAAGAGATTAAATTAAAGATTGAGTGTAAATATAATATAATAAATTGTATTGTTAATTTCTTATTATTATTAATATTTGGTAGAGATATTAAGAGTAATTGGTTTTAAGATTTTAAATGTAAGATAACTATTGTAATAAATAAGTAAAAACTAAATAAACATTTAGAATAGAAACGCGCGGTCAAAATGATGTTTAACAAATATTCATTTTTGACATTTTAAAACTATAAAAATCAATTTAGATGTTTAGGTAATTTGTCATTTAAGATTGTTGAATATTTTTAATTAAAAAAAAAAAAAAAAATAATGAATAAATTAAATTTGTATTTTAGCAAGTATAAAAATATTAGGGATAATAAACAATGCATTTGATGGATGATTATAAATAATAAATTAATTAAATGTTTACATAGGTATCTGGAGTTTGTAATTGTTTTGTAAGTATATAATGTAATATATACAACTGTATTGATTTTTACAAACTTTGTAGGTAATTGATAAAACAGCAAATAAACAAATTGTGTTACTATTGTTGTTCAAATTTTATTACTCAATGAGTAAATAACGATTTACTCTAAAGTGCCTAGATTGTTGTATCGAGTCCATATAAGATGTCTATTTTCAAAAATCTATTTGTTAAAAACAGAAGTTCTTTTAACTTAATTTTTGATTTATTACATGATACTAAGATGATAAATAGTAAATACCAAACCTTTTTTCTTCGTGAAAAAAATAACATTTATTTGTCATGATTAGTTTGGATTCAAATTTACCTGAAACAAAAACATAAAACTAATAAATAATAGCAGTACAATTATTTTAAGATACCGTTGAAAATAAAAATACACTAATATTTAACTGCAAGTTAATAAAATGAATCCTTACAGTTACAGGATTCAAACAAAAATTGGAAATTGATTTTTTTTTTTTAGATTCTGAACGAAGTGATTAATGTATTGAGTTTACAATGATGTGTGTTTTTTTTGTTTTTTTTTGTTTTCGTGTCTGTGTACAGCATAACCAGTCAAAATACTGCTCCAATTTCAAACTATGGGGGTGGTTTCCGATGTAAAAGTGAATATCCTTAGTACATTATAGAGGTCAAAAGTAAACATTTTCCAACAGTTTTCAAAAAAATCGAGAAAAAAAAATGATGGAAAAACAGGAATTTTTATGCAAAACCAGTTTTCGTCCAAATCGATTTTTTTATATGGTTGTAATTCAAAAACTTAACACTGTAAATACTTGAAATTTTCACCTAATGTTTATGTCAGTGTGATCTATATACAGTTAAATTTTCATAATTTTTGAATTTTTTATAATAGACCACTGAAATTTTTGATTTTTTTGAGAAACTTTTTTTGAAGTGTCGATAAAAGTGTTGACCAAAAACACTTGCAAATATAATACAAGGTTCCTTATGAGTTGTTTTTATTGTAGCTAAAAAAAATTAAATATCGTTAGTCACAATTTTTTTTTATAAGCGTTTATAGTTCAAATTTTTACGAAATCTGTCGAACATACGAAAAATTTAAAATATTTTGACTTTTTTTGAGCTATTTATAGACAACTGAAATTTTCAATTTTCTGAAAATTTTTGTTTGAAGTGTCGATAAAATTTTTTTGGTCGTATCAAAATACTTGAAAATTTAATACAAAGTTTCTCATATGTTATTCTTATAGCGATTAAATAATTATAAGAATACATATGCACAATTTTTTTTTATTAGCATTTTAAGTTCAAATATACACAAAAATTCGTCATAATCCTGAATATTTGCAAATTATTTTGTAGGTACCTACCTATAATTCATAAAAATTTATGTATAAGTAGTTAAGGGTTGAAAATTCAATACGAGATTTTCGTTAGTTTAGTTTATAATAATTATAAAAGAACTTATATTCAAGCCATTAAAACATAAACCACCTTTTTCACCAACCATTCGAAATTATATTTTAGGCTGACACTCCGTTTAGAATCGTTTTTCGAATACAATTATACCTATCATTGGATTCAAATTTAACACTCTTATAATATATAATAATGATCCATATGGCACCTAATGTACAGCAGAGCGGTACCCACTTACCGACTTTTTTTTTTTTATAATAATATATACAATTTGTACAATTGTTGCACAATAAGCATATATATGATAAGGATTATAAATAACATGAATACTTGATAAGAAGCCACCCACTAGTGACACTTGACAAGGAGTTGTTCAATTACCTAATTATTAAATATATAAATACATATATTCTTTTCTTTTCTTTTTCTCTAGATGAGTTTTCTAACAAGTCACGGCACCAGTTTCTTTTTAGACGACGCCTGGAGTTTCCAGGTAACGTTTGGGTGAATAGGTTTTTAATGAGTGGGTTTTGGTGTGTAAAAATTTTTATAGAAACGTGTAGCTTCTTCTGTCACGGTTTTAATTGATAGGACTTTATGTAAAGTGTGATTAGAAAAAAAGGATGGAGCATTTGTTATTTTATCCTAAGGGAAATATTCTGAAATTTTTTAATTTTATTGGTATTGGACACTTTTGCAGTACCCCATAATTGGAGACCATATGCCCATAAAGGTTTAAGTAATATTTTACACATAAGAACTTTAACTTTTAATTCAGTGTGTTTATTATTTATGAGTAAAGTTCGTAGTCTGCGAAGACGGGCATTTAAGGTAAGTCTCTTAATACGGATATGGCTATTCCAAGTTAGGCGCTTATCCAAGTTAAGTCCTAGATATCTAACTGTATTGGATGCGGGAACAAGGATGTTGTGTAGATATTAGGACAAATGGAGTGGCATAGAGTGAATGTTGTATGTACCGACTTATTGAGATTAGATTCAATGCGCCAATCGGTGTACCATTCAGACATTAGGTTGAGATGAGTTTGGAAATTTGCTGAGGCAGTTAGAGGATTTTCGTCAATCGATATGATGGCTTTGTCATCCGCATAACCGGCTACACTAGTATTTTGGGTGATAGGCTGGTCAGAGGTATATATATATTAAAAAGAATGGGAGAGAGAATTCCACCTTGGGGAACTCCAGCTAAGATTTTCTCAATTTTGGATACTGAGGATCCAAACCGGATTTGGAAATGACGATCACTTGAATAAAATTTAATAAGACAATTGATTAAAACCTATGTGTAAATAAAAATAACTTATAAATACTATAAATAAATAAGGGTCTAAATAGTAGTTATTCTGTAGAGATCAAACTGCGTTTACTCCGATCTGTGTTAACTTGTATAAATAATAAAGTCATAATTTTAATGATTTAAAATAAACCAAAAAAATCGTTTAATTGGAAATTTAGGTATTTTATATTATAATAATCTTAAAGTGTTATAAAAATGTAAATTTTCTTACAACGTAATTAAATAAGTTTTATATTAAAAGATTCTTTGTGGGGAATGCAAAAAAAATGACGTTTAGATAATGTGTAATAGATATTACCTAGGTAAGTAACTTATTTTATATTGGTTTACGCATGAAATTAGTTTAGCATGCATATTGAACATTAATTTTTTTTTTTCAAAGATACAACGCTTAATAATATTGAGGCTATTGGGAGATATATATTATTTTGTTATAACAATAAAAATTTTATAATAACTTATATATTAAAGCAATTTTTTAATCCTCATTCAGAATGAAAAAGATATATTGATACTATATTGAATAAAAAATATTTAGGCTTTAGAGTTCCATCATATATAGGTACTTATGTATACTAAATTATGAATTGTTTATATTTATATTTACATATTATATACGTAATTTTTTCTATGATAGAAATATATTTACGAAGATGAAATTGCACTAGGAAATAAATTAAGAAATAATTGAAAAGGATACAAGTCAATGAGATTTAATACTACAAAACTATGATTTATTTTGATTTCATTAAAATTCAACAAATCCAACCAAACGGAAGCTAATCGGCGTAGAATAAATATTTTATGACAGACAATAAATGTTTTACGTTGAAAATGTGATTTTAATCTCAGGGTGTAAGTTTATCAAACCAAAGAACACTTCAAGAACCACTTAAACCAGACTTTCCAAGGAGTACATTTAATCTTCATTCATTTACTTTATTTTATGATTCCTTTATATAGTTGTATTTAATGACTAAAACTTTTACCCGAAATTATAGCAATTTGCCGTGTACATAAAACGCCTGGAAACGTTTTAATTTTCGGTATTTAATTACATTCAGTCATCAGTCAAAGAACATTAGGACATTATGTTCATACTCTATATGTATTTATTATTATCTTGTACAAAATATTATGTTGTATATAATTTAGTATATGCAGTTGATAAAGAAATCAATTGTATGATTTTTAAAATTCGCTTACGTAATAAATTACAGTGTGTAAAGCTCAACTTATGACTTATTGAATATAGAAATTATATTTGGAACACAAAAATATTTAAATCAATATATTTTACATAACAAATAGTAAAATAGAAACCTAATACAATTTATTTAGATCACTTGGAGGAGTCTAAAATTGAAGAGAAAAATATTTAAATATTAACAGAATCTGCATCAGTTTTAATCAAAATGTTGTTACATACTCCAGGAATTTGAAATTCAGTTTTTTTATTATCCTATAGTCATGTTATGCTCGTTAAAAGTATTCAGTCATCTAATTTAAATAAGCATGACAAAATAATATGACATAACATATCCAATAATTTAAGAGAAAAGTACACTCAATTTGTTTAAAAACGTGATGGATAAATAAACAATATTATTTTTTATTTTTTCATTTTTTTAAGTTTAGCGTACTACATTTTAGTAAAAACGTGTTATTAACCAACAAACAGTGATTTATATTTCTATAAAAATATGTCATAATCATACAGTATTGATTTAAAAATGTATTGGAATAAAAAAATGTATAAGTTTTACTATAAAATACAATTTTTAACAATTAAACATGAACTTCAGAAAATGACAAATAATAACAAAATACAACGATGAACACATAAATGTAGGTACACCGTAGGTGTAAACCAAAGTTCAGTGTATTCACAAAACAATATTAAATTGTTAAATGTGAATAGTAAAATGAGCAGCAAATAACAATATCAAAGCATACAGAAAGCATCAGGAAACTGTAATAATTTGAACATACTGTAAAATGAATAGGACAGACAATTTCAAAAATTGCATTCGAAAATATCAATAATTTATAATTCATTAGGACTTAAGATATTTTAAAATTGTAGAGATAAAAATTGTAAAAGATGCATATATAATTACGTGATGAACATTAAATTATTAAATTAAATTTAGTAATTTTTAAAATATTATGTAAGCAAAAATATAATGAATAGTGTGAATATTTTAAAAATGTATAAACATAATTATTTGGAAAATAATTCATATTTTACAAATTCTTCACAAGTTTTAAAATGTAAGATATCTACAATTTTGTATATTTTTTTATTGACCATATCATTTTATTCTTTTAAAATTGTTGGATATATCAGTATTAAATTCTGATTTTTAAACGAAACTCTTGCATTTTTAACTTAATTATCTGAAGTAGAATAAATATCTTTGTTCAGTATAAATGTTGAATAAATATAGTTTTATATTTAGTCTTTACGGTTAAACGAAGTTTATATTATTAGATTATATTTTCATATTTAACCCTATGATAAATAAATAAAAGTAAAATTATTATAACTTTTTTTTTTAATTAGATTAATTAAATACTTTTAATAATGCATATCATATTATTTTAAATTTCCTTCAATAGTTTTAAGAAATTTTTTTTTTTTTTTTTTTGCGGAATTAAAATTTTTTCGTTCACAATAAGTTCGTTGTGTTATTTTAGAAATTATTTAAAAGAACCTACTTTATTAAAGGGAATTTTGTTAAGGGCGTGTTTGAATAAAAGTAGATAAATCAAATAACTGTCTAACAACCATTTTTTTCATTAACTTCTCTTTTTTTTTTTTATGATTGATCAATATTTCAAATTATTGGCCAAGTTTCAACAAATAATTTGAGCAAGTTAAAAAGAAAAAAATATAGGGAAAAAAACCAACAGTAATTAATACTATATAAATTAATTAAACAATATATATATATATATAAATTTAAAATAGTAAAAAAATGAAAAGAATCCAAAGTTTCAGAGGCATGCAATAGAAATATGTAAATTTATGTGATAATAAGCTGATGAGTGGTGTGTGGGAGGGACGAAACGAAAACTCCATGTGCTGTTCCGGTTATTGCAATGGGAATCAAGGTGTAATGCTCTAGATTTCCCATCATCCACACGGTTCACTTAATTGCTTGGTCCCTATCCGCAACATTAAGCATCTGGAATAAAATACACTATCACCACCCTTTCTTCGTTCTCAGTTTTTATCGGTCCTCCCCTGGATATAAAAATCCATTTAATTCACGACCCCAATTTATAAATACACCCTCGACGGTAAGGGAAAAAAGAAATGAAGATTGTCCGTTTCATTAAGCATGGGAGTTATATATTTCGACATAATTAAAAAAAAAATTAAAGAGAGTGAAAGTACTCATATACTTCTGTATATTTATAGAAGAAAAATATGATATGAGAGAGATAAGTGACAAAAAATGAGACATGAATTGAATAATATAATAAATCTCTAGTCACACGAGGAAAAATGGATTATTTTTCTTACTCTAATAATGATACATCGTATTTATTTTACTTTTTTTTCCACATTCACTATTATGTTATAGTAATTTATTGAGAAAATTCCAAATATTTATTTATTACATGATAACTTAACGGTAACTATAAATAAAAAATAAATATTTGAAAATTCAGTTCATCATCTTAGTAAAAAAAAATTTTAATTTAAATGAACAGACGAAATTTTAGTTAGTATTATATATTTGTTTATGTTTATAAACGTACAGAAAAGCGTGAAAAAAAATACTTTTACATTTTTATATCAATCAAAGTGTAAAAGATAGATAAATCCAATTATAATATACAACAACCTTTTTTCGAGTATTGTATCTAAAACAATAGCTGTCCATTTTCCGTATTGCAACGACAGCGGATTTTGTGCACCCCGATAGGTTTTTTAATTAAATATTGCAATCAATGGATACGCAAATTATTCATTTATTTTTAATTTATATTTTTTTTAAATAAAAAAAATAATAATAATAAACAAAATTGACAGGTTAAATTTGAGTATTTGTAAATACAATAATCAACGAAGAAGACTGGATAAAAATTTGAACTCCGATAAAATAATAATAGAAAAAATGTGGTTTTATTATTTAAGTGAATAAACATTAATCTTCCATGTACAATGTTTAGTACCTAAGTTAAAAATAAAATGTTTCAGTAAAATGTTGTTTTAAATAGGGTTTGCTTTTTTTTTTCATTTAAGCCACAAGCACATAATTATATACATATTTTCGATCCAAGTAATCAGATTTGTTAGAATTTGTAAGTGTATATGCCATTCATTCATTCGATTTTTTTTTTTCTAGTAAATTTACATAGGTATATTTTTTCAATTAGTTTTTTATACCATTAAATTACAGGTACCTCATGACTAAATAATAATAATCTTCAACATTCGCATAGTATAAATGTAAATTTGAAGAAAAAAAGTCATTTTGAAAATAGGTACCATTAAATAAATTTAAAATTAAAAGAACCATTATTATGGTCATAAAAATATATCTTGTGTTCGGTTGATATTTGATAACCAACTTCACTCTGTCATAACTTATAATTAATGATTTTTTATGCTACTATTTTATTTTGAGTATCTTAATACAATTCAGAGTAATAAAATAATTGTAGTATAACAATATTGTATAAATATTGTCTATAATATAATTATAGTATCTAAATTCTAGAACCAATGGTTAGCTACAATTAATTAACATCAAATAATAAATTAATAAAAAAAAAACACCCGATGCAGATAATTAAATAAAATTATCATATAAAAGCGAGTATAAAAGCAACGGAAAACTAGTTATAAATTGGTACCTACTTATATTTATATATGATTAGAATATTATAATATAGCACCTTTGCTTTTCCGATGTAATAATAATTTAATGCCAATTTAAGGTGTTTGGAATAATGGAATATAGATGGGAAATTAGCACTGGGTTTTGCGACGGCAGCGATCAAATAATGAAAGCAAATAATGTAATAATTTAGTAGTTACTTTGATTTTTAATTAAATTATTATAATAAAAACTTAATGTCATTTGATATCTTTGTCATTGTTTAGACAACTAAATTATAAACGTAAAATATTCTTTACGAGTAGTTTATAATAGTAGGTAAATGTAATTTATACAATTATGGCGTTGTTATTTTATCATAAAATGAACCTATTTATTAAGTGAAAAAAAAACATTGTAATACCCACAACGTTGTTATTTTGTCAAATATAAAATAAATATATATTATCTATTTTTTTTTTTTTTTTTTTTTTTACCTTCAACGTGTGTTATGGACGGTTAGTTATAGTTGGCCGTAAAAGTATCATATTTTATAACGATTTAAATAGTTATTTATAATAGTTAATATTTAAATACATTTAAGGAACATTGGTATAATAACAATTATTGAGAAATATAATTTATAATATTTTTTATATTAATATACTAGAAAATAATATTGATTAAAATATTTAAACATTATTCTAGTAGAATTCAATGAGCATTGTTGAAATTATTTAACCGGCTTAACTATGATTTAAGCTGTGAAATAATCGTATGGAATATAGATTAAGTTATTAGAATATTGGAAATAAGAATTTGAATTATAAATTACTCGAATTATTATTTTTAATATTATGATATGTGACAAAATGTCGGTTGTATATTATATTATTTTGAATTTATTTTTGGCAACTAAAGGTCATATTATTATCATCGCCCGTAAAATTGTCTGAGTTACATCTCCTTTGTACCTATAGTACATATGTAGGTATATAGCAATAAGTGCAAATATTCAAACAATATAATTTGTCGTCACAGCTGGTTTTTACGTAAAACCATAATATCTTGCCGTTGGCTACGTATACAAGTAAAACATGAAAACGAATATCTTATCAAGCTAAGGATCTTACAAGACGAAGCATTCGAAGCAGTGAATATAGACTGTAATATTCGTATAGAAATGAATAACTTTCAAAACTTTATACAATTTTGCTTCCATTTTACGATATTTTTGGGTTTAAATTTTTAAGATTTTAAAGATAATCTATTAAACTATTCTTCATTGATTTTTTTAGAATTAAATTAAACGTTAAGATTATATTATATTATAAAAAAATTGTACTTATTAACTTATTTTTATGCATGTACTAATATTTGTATTTTCTACATTAATAATATCGGATAGTTCTATATAGAAATATATAAAGCTAGTAGGTCTCTATTCAAAATTTATAATAATCATTATTTTATTTTTGATTTAAAATAATAAACAAAAAAATCTAAATTCTATAAACGTAGTTTATTGATCTCTGGAAAAAAAAAACAACCAACAATATTGGTAAATGGTAATTTTAATAATACTTTTAAAGACACGCGTTTTATATAGGTAACAAATTCAACCGTAATGTTCTTAATGAAATAAAATTAAGTTTAAAAATATCAACCAATTTTATTTTTAATACCTATACATATTTATTTTAAGAATACAATAATCTTGAGATCATTCTATAAAATTTTACTCACCTAATAATGATAAATCATTCTAGATATTAACAATTTTTAATATTGAGGGATTTAATAGAAAAATAAAATAAATAAAACCATAATAATTCGTCGCAAAATATTGTACTCTTTCGTTAAAATCTGCTTTATCTCAATTATTCTTGACTTATCCCCGGTAATCTTGGTTTTGTTACAATAAACGCGTGACATGTTAGACACAAGCATTAGGTACAACAAACAATGACATATTTAAACTAATTTATTATACTAATTATAGCTTTAATTATTTGAATCATTTGAAAATGTTTAATACACAGATAATATTATTTAGTAATAGTTAAATCTATGCAATTGCATCCCAACGGAATGGTTTGGCATAATATGTAATAAAATATCAAAATAGTACATAATTTGTTGATCTATTTTCCATAGTATATTCAAGGAATTTCAATTAAAACATAGGTATTAGACTATTATTTGGTCAGTCAGTCTAAATCATTATCAACGAAACACATATTTAATTATGGCTTTCTACTGTATATATGTATTTATATTATTTACATAAAAGTATTAACAAATTAATCGAAGAAGGTTATGTAAATAAAATGCGGGTGCTAATTTGACAATAACTTCAAAACTGGGAGTGGTAAGTATTCAAATTCCGACTACTATATTACACATATAAACATTTTATGGCATAAAGAAATTAATAAAGTAATACGAAAAAATTGAAAAATAACATTTTTGAATAGAATATTGTCGTATTTGTTAATATGATTTTGGATTTTATAAAATTATGATTATGGCAATCTCACGGAAAAATTCAGTGACATTAAGAATTTATTTTAACCTACCATCACGAAGTTTTTGCATAACGAAGTTCAGAATAAAAAAACTTGTGCAACATTACTATGATATAATAATTCTCACTAGTACCGAGAAGGATGAAGATAATATATATTTACATAATGAAATTGTTCCGCTTGACCCTTTTAATATCTGAAGATATCGGGAATGTTGTTAGATTTTTCCAGATGAAAAAGAAGGGGCAAAAGTAGAATATAAAGGATTTAATGATATTTCTAGATATTAAATTTGATTAAATGTGACGTGAAAAAAAAAATGAAAATAGATTAATAAAATGAGTGTTCCATAGCTTTGAAAAAAATATAAAAATCCAATAGACTTTAGAGAAGCCAATTGAATAAAAATATATTTAACGAGAGAATGGTGAGGAGGAAAGATGTTCGTAGATTTAAAAAAAAAACTTTTGGGATCAAACTTTTTTTTTTTGAAAACACCGATACAAAATAAAAAGTCAATTTACAAACTTCATCCATACCACGTACTTTATTCTTGTAAAATACTAAAATAAAACTTTTTATTTTAGAGCCTTTTTTTGGCATTTGTTGAATTTTATGATGATTCTTTATTACCTGACAGTGTCCATTTTTTTTTTTAACTATCAATATTGTATCGAAACAAAGTGAACAATTAGTTTTCGAAATTTGATCATATAAAATAAAATTGAGTAAATACTATAAATTTTTTGTTTGATTTCTACAAACTTAAAAAAACAAGTTCTCAGCTAGTATATTTATATATAAGTTGCTCCAAAGTCTAAACAAACAATTGAATAAATAGTATTTACATGGTAGAAAAAACATCAGGCATTATAATGATTATAATTCGTTATGTTTTTTTTCTATTGATTTAACAATCAATAGAAAGTATTTTATCTGTTTAAAAACTATAAGTATAAATAACAGATTTTTTTTTAAAATTAAACATCATATTTACTTGCGCTTCATTTATATTAAAAAAAAAAAAATAATAATAATAATAACTGTTGTGTGTCTATACTAAAATATTTTCAATATTTATACGTAACTCTACTACCTATATGATATGGAAAAGCTATCTAAATTTTATTTCATTATTAATTAATCAATTTATTTTTCGGTGGTAAGATATAGACAATATTATTTTTATTTTTCAATTCAAATAAATCAAATGAGTTAATATTATATACTATAGTCAAATATACAATTATATACATTAAAAAGTAATGATATTTGTAAATTTACGATTGTACAATATATTTTCTTTTTTTACATTTTAAGGAAAACTTTGAATATATATATTATTATATTATTAAAATGCACAGTGAGTATAGGTTTTACAGTTTATCGTTTCATATTTATTTTTATAATTTATTTTTGTGCTTTTACATTATATCAGTAAAAAGAAAATTTTTACAACTCCAAGGGACATGTTTAATAAAAAAAATTCCATTACTTTTTAAAGGGTAACATTTGGAAAAATAAAACAAGATTTTTTTTTTTATATTCTTATGTTTTTTTCAAATATAATTATCCGATAACATAATATAGTTACCAAAGAGTTGGTTCATCTTCCATTTATGTACCTACAATAACTTATCATTGAAGTAAAATTCAACACATTCATTATAGGTATACTTGACACCAACTGTAAAGCATAGTGATTATCTACTTGATTGGGTTTTAAAAATGTGTATATAATTATATTTTGTTATATTATTCAGGTTAAATAAATAAATATTTTACAAACACAGTTTATAATTCTTATAAATAATTTTCGTTTTTGTAATCAGTTTTTTAATATATAGAAATTGTATCATCTTACTGTTAACCATGCACAATGAAAACAATCTTGAAGTTCAACCAATATAATATTAGGAATGTACTTTATTAATTAAAAATATTTTTATTTGTTGGTAAAAACAATTTGAAATAGTAATTATTGTAGGTAAATTAGATGATTCGTATTAACTTGCATAATTCTAAGTATTTTCAGAGTTCTGATTATAATAGCTTTAGGAAAATGATAACTATTGTTGTGACATAGTAATATTAGAAATTATTATTTACTGAAATTTGTCAGTGTACCAAACTGTAAAAATATAGTTATCATAAAATGAAATGTATATTTTTATTTTTATTTATTTTTTTTTTAATTTCAATATACATATTTAAAAATTAGAATTGATGAAACATTTTTATGGAGTTTACTTATGTATTCAAAAAAAGAAATAAACAGCCAAAATTACTTTAATTTTCTTTAAAAACACCAATTCTGCATTCTACTAAAGTAGCGTAATTCCCTAGATTGTCGTAAACTTGCCTCAGATATTGTATACATATAAAAAAATTAGTATTTAGTTAATTTTATTTTGAGGTTTTTTGGTTTTATTACTTTCAAAAACAAGCGCGACTTAATTTTAACAATATTATTTATGTACGATATAAAATTTAAAATACATTTTTAGCAAGTAAAAACACCATCGGAAACATGATACTGTGACAGTAATATGCCTTACTAGAAAAATATTGAAATTTGTCTTAAAAAAGTTAGTCGAAACTTCATGCATCACAAAAAAAATGTAATATGATACAGTGATACACGTATTTATATAAATATGTATGTAACAATAAACGATGAATGTTAAGTTCACACTGGATTCGAGAACCTACCAATTAAGTGTGTTAATATTTAAGTACCATTGAATCATATTTTAATTTAGTGTAATGTTTTTTTTTTTTTATATATACATGTATATAAATTATACAGTAGAGATACATAATTTATTTTTTAATATAAACGATTAAAATCTAAATAATAGATAAAAATTGAAATAAATACTAAAATTATTCATAAGAGAGTTTTTGGTTAAAGGATATCGTTAATTGTATAATTGGATAATAAAGAGCTAATTATGAATTTTAATTATACAATGAGATAAATTTACTTATTAGATCTTCTATATAGTAATTTATAAATGTACGTACATTAGCATTTTACCAAAAGCCTATTTCAAGCTAGGCAAATAATAAAAATGAAACATTTTGTTTTATTTTAATAATATTACTATATTTTATATTAATTATTTATTCCTATTTTATTTATTAAAAAAAAAAACTATGTATTATTTATTAATATGTAAAATACTTGGGTGTATAAAATATATTTAATTTTGTATCCATCAGTACATATCAGCTACACTATAAAAAATTTAAAAAAAAAATTGTAAATTAATTATTCTTTTAAGTAACACTTAATTGTTAAGTACAGTAAATGCTGATATAAATTAAAGTCTAGGGGAACACATATTCATACAAAACACATACCTATGAAATGTAGAGAATGTTTACAATATTTTATTCAAATAATAAAGGAAAAATTGTAACATAAGATCATTTATAAGTTAATTAATATATAATACACTAGGTAGGTAAAATGTTTAATATTTACACTATGTTCAAATAAATATGATATAATTCATCATAAATCACATTAGTGGTAATCAATAGAAATATTATTTATTACAATTTATTATAATATTATGCTAATAAGTATAAGATACAAAAATTGTTCAAAGTTTAAAATATGGAAAAAACCAAGTTATATTATAATTTAAGGATTTCCTTTTAGCAAATAAAATATGTTATTTCCGATATTTCATACAAATAATAATAATATGATTTACATGCGTTGACCAGCGTGACATATGGAAAAATACATTTATATTACAATACAAAATATGTAGGTGACTTTTTATTTAGTGCTGATTTTTACAAACAAATTCAATGATGATATTTCGCGGCGGAAAATTCGCGGACTTACAATTAATAGCGTCACAATAAAATAAAACTTACACAATAGGTATATAACATAGTTAAGTGTTCATGTTGAAACCATTATCGAGTTATTGATTTGGTTGTTAAATTATTAGAAACTATTTGGTATTCGGGGTTGAATGAATTTTAATAACAAATAAATAGATAAATCTAACAATTCTGTGTTGATATTTTACATACAAAAGGTATAATCAGTATAAACCATTATCACTCAAATTTTATTTTCTATTTTTCAAAAATTTTATATATAAAATATATCTAATTGAACACTCCTAATAATATAGTAAAAATTATTTTTTTATATAAATCACTGTTTAATATACCTATTATATATTGCTTTAACAATAACATATTATACCTAATAACATTAATAACTATAGCATTTTATATTTAAATTTATCTTTAAAATTTAACATGAAGTATAGAAACTAATAATTGTGGATAAAATAACTATATGCAATATATAATATTTTATAATAAATTAGATAAAAGTTCTAATAAAGTAGTGAATACATTTTGAGGAAAAAATTCAAAAAAAAAAAAAAGTATTTTATAAATACATATCATACCTAGTGAAAGGTAACGTATTTCATAGTTATGCATAAATCAATAGTTAATGAATAACCAACAAAAAAATATAAACAACTAGCAAGCATTGTTCTTAAATCAAGCTGAAATTTTTCCTAGCATGATTTATTTTCTTTATTTTGTTTGAAGTGATAAATTTTATTATAACTGTTATTTTAACCTATTTTTAATACGAATACAAAATTTTAAAAATTAATGAACATTTTAACCAGAACATAAATATGACATATTATTATTATGTAAAAAAAATAAATAAATAAGTGCATTTCTTTTCTTCGCGAATTTCTTCTGTGAGAACTAATAATAAACTTATAGCTATACCAAATTATTGTTCATAGAAATTGTTAGTTTGTGGACTTTGGTTTGATAATTTCAAAGTTTACTAAGTGTCTATCTTTTGTTGTTCAGACACCATACCTTTTACCCAATTCTAATCGGATTCCCATTAATGAATAGCTTGTAACTGTGTAATCAAAAACATTTGATTATGCATTTTATTTTTTTGCATGCAAGATGTTGTAAAGCAATAAAATCATTAAAACAGTTTTTTTTTCAGAGTCTAAAACTGGGCGTATTTTCTACGTCAAACAGTCACATAAATCTGGTCACGTAAATATATGGTCAATTCTCAAATTTATCGCGTGTACACATTGGATGTAATATAAATAAATAATATATAATAATTTAATACTTTAAAAAGTCAGTAATTCACATTTTTAAATTAAAAATAATTTGCATCTTATTTACAAGTTATGAGTAATATATAAAATTATAAATGTATTTTACTAGAAAAAAATAGTTGATATGTTTTTGTATTTTTCTTTTCTGACCTTATATTTGTTCTGTGACAAGATTCTACGTCAGCAGTAATTTAAGACAATTTAAGAAGATTTAATTGTTCTTCTTTTTATAGCATATTAATGAAATGCCAATTATTCAGGTAGAGTTTAAAATTGAATTAAATCCACTGTGTCACCCTTCGACCACATTATTTGTGTTTAAGTGAATTATTTAAAACTGTTGAATATTTTATAGCAATTATGGATTCGATCATATTTATATTATTTTGTATGATAATAAAATTAGTATTTAAATAATTTAAATTTACCATGACCAAAATTATGAGAACAGTTCACTGTATGTATATCATTATTTATTTGTTTTTAATGTTTGAAGATAGTTTTAAATGTGCTAGACAGTTACAAATATTACGATATGTGCATATAATATTATATAAATTAGAGTTATAGATCATTATTTGGTTGAAAATTGATCAAATGTTGAAAATGGAATGTAAAATATTTTCATAGGTTTTCTGATGGTCTTCTCGAATGTCGATGTATAGTAATATCCTGGTTTGTAACTAAATAGGTATAGTTTAACACCATATTATTTCATATGACTTGTTTATCATCTTCTTACTACTAAAATTTATTATATCATTCTATATTCACGCCTATGAAATGGGAGTTTCTTTGCAATATTTAATTTATCTTTCACTGCATTAGTTAAAAAATAAAACTATAAGTCAAAAATAGGAAATTGATAATGCTATTTCTACATTAAATATTATGATAGGTAAACATAATATATATTGTATACCTTTAATGTATATCCTTCATAATAACAATTAAGTTTACTAGTTTAATGCAGGTTGCAAAAACAATCAGTAAACATTTTTATTTAATGAATCAATAGTGATCTAATAAACTATTAAATTTTAGAGAACAATTACAATATGTAACCCTACATAAGGATTCCAGATATTTTCACAATTTTGTTGCAGAATACGCTTTAGGAATATAAATATACTAATCAAATATAAAAATGTTTTTTACACAGTGGCCTATCTGTGGTTTGCTCCGACCAATGGAATCTCCACCACATTACCTCAACTTAATCCAATTTTTATTTTATATTTTTTAGCTTTGTTTATTATAATTAATACCAATTTTGCGTTTTAATTAATAAAGATAATATTATATTATAAAAGGGAGGAGGGGTATCAATCAATCATTTGGCACAAAATATACTATTTACTGTACGTCACAATATGATTATATCATATGATGTAGGTACCCACCAACCAATGTTCTATCTATGCGATGTGTGTGTTTTAGCCTGATCAGAGGACTATAGAGCATTACGTCGTCGTTATGCAATACACACGTCATTACCCTATCTGCAGATCTACAGCAATTCAACGTTGTATATATTATATATAAATATTGTATCGTGAAACAGCCGGGTACTGTTTAATATTAATTACTCGGTCACCGTCTCTTTGCCAGTCGCTAGAAAATATATATTCGCCGGCGCCGTAAGCTGTGTGAGGAAATTAGTCATCGGTGGCACCCTCCTATGATAGGCACCAAACGCGATAGCAAACGGTTTATTGTACGAGGAGGGCGTGAATTGATGACGTAATAATTAAAACCGATGGGACACAAAACTTGTCCCGTTTAGCGTATTACTTTTAGGAACATCTAAGAACAACGTACAGCTTAGTATAAAGTAATAATTGCAACACAATTATGTTTCATACTATGCAACGTTGAATGGGTTAAACTTTTGTATTTTATTAAAAATCTCCTATATTTTTTATTGTTTTTACGAACTTCTAATACATTTATAGTTTTAAAATGGTACTTACAGGTAATTTATATTATTATTATTATTTTTTTTTTTAAGTGACTTTACGTATTTTACGTAATATAAAAATATATTTATTTATAGATATTCAATTTTTTCCATTCGTTATGGTTTTGTTTATATTATCTATCATCTACCGCTATATAATATAAGATATAATGATTGATCTATGTATAATTAATAAAGGCAGTATTAAATATGTAAGCAAGTATTAATTTCATAAAAAAATTGTAAACATCAACACTATAAGTAGTAATTTGTTTAGGTTACGTAAGAAATACTAAAAGTTGACCGAATTTATTTGGAATGTACAATGTCAATGTTGGTTGAAGAAACTATTTGAGCGAAGAAATTAAGTGTGAATATTATTATTTAATAAATATTTAAATTGAGAAAAATTAACATTCACAAATCTAGTTAAAAAAAAAAAATCATCATAAATTCTAAATTATCAAAAAATTCAGTACGATCTATGTTTTAAAATCGAAAAATCAAAAAAGGGTATCGTCCAAGATCATGATTTGGCCAAAATGTTCATAAAAAACGAAACACGATTATTATATTATCATATAAAAAATATATGTATGTGGGTATTATAAGTTACAAATACCTTGATTCCAGAATGAAAAAAGGGAAATTGTAAAGAACCATTAAAAATATAACAATTCTTTTTTAATTGGTATAATATAGATTGTACTAAATGATAAATAGAAATACACTAGTATGAATATAACAATAAATACATATTGTACAACTGAGTGGCCATAAACAGATTGCAATACATCTACGCATACTTGTATTACATTTTAAAACCTACACACCAAACTCAAAAAATTATCAATATTACTCTAAGTGGATGTGATAGATGCCTTAAACCAATTTATTTAGCACCCTCGGTACACTATGCTGTAGTAATAATAATATAATAATATTATACTGTTTAAATGTACGAACTACGAGTGTATAACAATTTAGGATCGTTTCAAGTTGGATTAACTGTTCGTTAAGTAACCTGCTTTAGTCAGATGTTTGTTTACGCAACGTGACTTGAAACTTAATATAATAATAATATAAAGTCTGGTGTATATTATATACATGCATGAATAATACTCATCGATAAAAATCCATTCAAATATATTTTAAACCCCATGTTCGTATTTAATAACGGTAGGTATTTAAGATTATATGAATCTATTCCGGTGGTGAACATTGAACCATTATAATAATACTTATTGAACTGCACGAGTTTTCAGTCGATATTTCTTTACTATAATGCAGTAAGCTAAATATAGTCGAAGAAACCGTTTAATCATTTCCACAACGGTGCACAGGTAACATTCTTAAAACAAATTACATACTTTATAAATGTATGCACATGTTTAATGAGATGAAATATGAGTCATGCAATTTCAATCTATTCGTATTTGGTATATTTACTATATATATATATATATTAATTATATACATAATAAATTATTTATTATTTATTTCAGTGAATTGTGAATTATTATTACTACATTTTTATAAAATACTTTTTTCTAATGCAATATATTTACAGATTTGTTTTGTAAAATATTTTAATTTTTATGTTTCATTAATGAGAACAAAATAAATATAAAATATTAATATTAGCAATTTAACTTCGAAAAAATAATGTTTAAATACTTTATACTTCGATCTGTGTAGAAAATAGAATACAATACTACACCAATAAAATTGAAAACTAGAGTGTATAATATTATTGATGAACAGTCGAATATAGATTTAACCTACTCTGTTTCACCTCATACGCCAAAGGTTTCTTAATCCAAACGAGTAACGACCTCTCTACTTCGTCAAAAAAAAAAAAAAAAAAAAAAAAAAATGATAATAAAAAGTTTTAAGTTTTTAATTGACTTGATTGTTTCGCCATACTTGTTTTTATAATACCAGTAACAATGTATTTGTGGCATACCCTTAAACAATTTGATTGACAACCTAGAAATCCACCTCACATTGATATAATTGGCAAGGTTAGATTTTCGTCTATCTACATACATACAAATATTTCCAACATCACCGCATTCAATAATGCTCTTAACGGTTAAATTGGATTTACTTACTAGTCATTACCTTTTTGTCTTTTTTTTTACAAGTACAATACTCACTGGTCGCTAAAATTTTATTTAAATCAATGACAATTTACGTACGACCAACTAACTTTGGTGATAACTAATATCAGTGTATCATACATAATTTCTCTCTCGTATTCTTTTTTCATATAGAATTGTTATCATAAGCTTCCTTGATCATACTTTATAAGTACAGACATTTCGCTGTTTTATGAAAAAAAAAGCGATTTAATTAAGCACATCTGCAATGTAAACAAATAACTGTCCTTTTCCATTATTTTTTATGGACCTTATATCTCAAGATAACAATATTGGTATTCACAATATCACTTCGTTATTGAATACCTACTAAAGTCACAACTGAAAAACTTCATAAAACTATCATGACCAAACGTAATACTAACTTGAACTGTTAGTCATATAGACACAATCACAACTTTTTTAATCAACGCAGTCACGTTTTGTCAAATGTTGCGAAGAATGAAAGATTGTATCAAAGATCGCAACAGTGATGCTAAGTGTACCAACTGCACAAAGACCACAGAATCAATTATAAGAAATTTCTGATATTCAAGTAAATTAATTTGCAAGCGCCGCTAAAATAATCATTAACATATTTTATAACTTCAGTAGGTAGAATAGTATTCTACCATTGGTTGTTCTGCATTTCTGTTTTATGCGTAGGTATATATTATTGCTTATCGTACTTTGGTATAGATTGTAAATATTTAGTTTTAAAAAAAATATTATTAATTTTTTAAGGAGTCAAGTTACTTTATTTCTGTTTAACTTGTAACTTTTCTATGCTAAACAAAAATAAAAGTAACTTTTAACTTAAAACACAAATTAAGTTTTTATGATATAACTTAACTTACCAATATCCAAAAATAAGTTAACCAGTCTTGGTAAAATCGACAACTCGTCGAAGATAATATATTGGGCAGTGTAAAACCTACTAAGTTCCCTAGCTTTTCAGGGTACGAATTATTTTGTACAATTTTTAAATTTTGGGGACCCACAGCGTTCTAATGGCCTTTTTTAAAATAATTGTTTGTTTTATTGTTAATTGTTATCTTCGCGATTACATTTAGCGTAGTATAGAATACTAGCTAAATAATAGTCACAGATAACGATAAATTTCAAACTACATCGGATATAGCAACGAAAAGTAATTCATATATAATTTAGTTGCACAGAACATACCGCATCACACATTATTATAGGCGTATTTATACATTATACAATAGAATCTATTTTATTTTAAATACATTATGGAAAACTAATATTCTATATTTTATGAATAAAAAAAAAAAAACATGCATATAGCATACACATGTGTTTAAAAACTTAACACGATTCAGTAAAAATTATGTTTGGAAAAGTCTGGTATAGGATATGGTGTAAAAAAACCAATTGTCCACAAAATTTATGCTACAGACCTGTAGTATGGCGAGTTGTTTATTATTATATTGATATAAAGTAATAAACTCCAAATGCGTTCATGTTAATACTAATGAAATTAGCCACAGTACTAGAGTAAGAACAACAGTCTTCAATTTTAAATTTTTAAATCTACAGTATAATTTAATCCTAAAGGTATTAACAAAGAATATTTAAAAAATATACATTTTTAATAATATTTTAATCACAATGACATACTATGATACATATCGTGATTTTATAAGTGGAATTTATTCACTTACAAGTATTAATCTACACTATCGTACTTTTTAATTTTAAAATTGCATTACAATTTAATATACAGGATAGGTATGTGTTCATTAAAAATACTGCACATGGGTCATAATTCCCATAATGATATATCTGGAAGTTTAGTCATTTTTTAAAATAAGTATTATATTTACAATAATGTATTATAAATATTAAACTTATTTCATATAACCTGTTATATCTACTCGTATTATTATGAATCATAAAATGTAATATGCTTATTCATTTTTTTTTCAAATTGAAGTAGGAGTACGTGTAAGCAAAGAATTTTTTATGTTATTTACAATGGTACAATAGTTCTAATAAAAAATATATATATATTAGGTACACTGAATAAAGTATATATTTCGCTGTGAAATTGTAAAAGTTTTAATAATTTGATGAACTATCAGAAATAAAGGGGGAATCACTAAACAAAATTTAATTTAATTTTGTCGTAGAAATAGAATAATCACATAAAAATAATCATTTATTCAATAGATAAAAATTATAATTATTCAAAAATAAGTTAAAAATTATAATGACCGTGCAGGTACTTTGAACACTTTATAATAAAGTTATACAAATACAGTATACCCTTAAAACTCCCAAAGTTACATAATCATAAAATATTAATTAGTTATCAACGGTTTGTATTCCAATTAACTCGACTAGAGTTTGAATGTACCAAACGATTTTGTTATTATTTATATTTTTCTGCTTTACAAAATACTAAATAGTGATGTAAATACTGATTTGATTAACTTAAAGTGCTACCAATCAAAAAAAGTATCAACAGTATTTAAACCTCACTCAAAAAGTATATACGCTGCTTATAAACTTTTTGATTGATTGTCCTAATTGAGTCAATCAAACAATACCTATAGAGATTGTTATTATCTACACATAGTTAAATATATATTTAATTTAATCACCCAATAAAATGCATAATATTATCTGCGTTTACATAAAATATTAAAATAAAGACGAATTAACCAAATTTGTAAGATTCATAGTTATAATCACTGAAGTATAACTAAAAGCTCTACGTCTACAATAATATAGTTTTAAAAGCGATTATATATAAAGATTTCTATTATTTTTCAAAATGAAGAGGTTCATATTAATATATATTACACTAAATAAAATGTAGTTATTGCACGGTCGATTGTTAAAAGAAAAGATATATAAACCGAGTTTTTCTGACATATATCGATCTTGGTCAAGTTGATTATGTATGTTTATATAATATATATATAGGACATAGGTACCCGGCGTCCAAGAGCATTGATTTATTTTCCATAAAACGTATTCGGATGCTTGACTGTTTGCGACATGTATAAATACATTGTGCACTTAACACACAAGACGAAACCATAAGCTTCAAGCTCTTGTCAGTATATCTTTTGTCGATCGACCTAACTGATGCAGGATAAAACTATATAGCATACTTAAACAGTTGGCGAATACAGAGATGACAACCATGTCTATTGAATATAATATTGGTATTTACGCTGGACGAGGTGAACCATCCTTCAGATTTCTTTGCGACGTTTATTAAATATCCACAACTATTTATGCCGTAACCGATAGTCTCGAGAGGATTTCCGAATTAAGTGCATATACAATATATATTATATATATATCATAAATGAATAATATATCCGTTGACCGTTCACATCTCGGGATGGTTAGTCTGACTATTGCAATGGTAAAACGAACAAGTTGAAAATTATTGTAGTTATGAATTATAGAATATTTTATCATGTTGGAAATTTGGAACTAATAACCTAATCCATTGACCATCAACAGAAAATAAAAATAATACAGACCGATTACACATATTCATAACGTTCCGAACGAACGCTCTAGGGTATTGTCACAGTGTACAATTGCATGAAGGTGGTTGAATCGACAACCTGCATTAAATTACTTTAGATGCCGAAGAGACATCACCCGATCAGGACCAGGACAAAACAATGCAAAAGTTCATCGTATACAAAAGTGTCAAAATTACACTTATTACTCGTATTATTTAAACTTTATCTAATTTCATGTAGTACACTTGTATGCACTTTCCACTGACAAAATACACTACAGTCCACATACCAGAATGTGATTGATATTAAATCCGGTCAAATTATACGGACTTTTTGTTTTGAAAACAGATATATAATGATACCTATTTGTAAGTCAAATAATTTATATTTTAATTGTAACATGAATCATATTATGCTTTTAAGGTCCAAACACTCCAAACATTCGATTTTAAATTAAATAGTACAATTATTGTTATTATTAATATTACTTATAGGCATATTATATATTGTAACCGGTAAACACAACTAAGGATAATTTATAAAATCATATCAGTTAATGTACATTCAAATTATAATTCTCAGATATCGGATTCATTATTTTATAATATATAGTATATACAGTACCTAATGATCAGATTGTATAGAAAAAACTCGTATAAAATATGATAAAATAATTATATAACATTATTGAGTTAGTTTTATAATCATATTGTTGTGTTAATATATATGAATTACATCAACGAGATAGATAATAACACCTTTAACATTAGTAACTCCAAATAATTAATGTTTTCCACATTTTACCTATATTAGAAAGTTGCTAATTATTTAATTAAATATGCAATTATGCGTGTATTTATTACATACGAGAATAATCTAATCATAATTTGTGTGAAATAATCAACAAATGACCTTTGGAAATTACAATATGGAAAAAAAAATAAAACATATGTATTCATTTTTGTAGTACAAAATGTCTATATTAAGCGAAATTTACTTTAAAATGGTACAGTGCCTTTCAATAATCTTAATTAAACTTAATTAATTATTGAAACTTAATTAAACAACCGACAATTCTAAATCAACAGAGATACATTATAATAAATAATTAATATATTATATATTATATATTATGTATATATTATTTAAAAGTTCTGGTATTTTCTATACGTATTACGCGCCTACCTGCTCTGAACCATTTCAACAATGACGTCTTAAGTACTCGTGTAATATAATAATACTAATACGAGTATAATGTACATACATATCAAAGTATCATAATTAATTTTTCGTAAATTGTACTTAAATAAATAATCTATTCATTAAAAAAAAACTATTGTTGAATTAAAGCGTAATATTATCCCCAATTTTATAGTACCCATCATCCATTAAAACAATATAAATAAATAAAAAAAACTAATGAAGAATATTCGGTCCATTAACTGATTGTTTCTAGAAACCACAATGAAATTGAAGTCCTTTTGGAAACGGACGGTCACTAAATAAACCTTACATTTGTGGTTTGAGAAAGTTTGTTTACCCTCTTGGGATCTTTTGTTTCTGTTTTCATGCTGAAGTCTGTATTTTTTCATAAGTTATTTTTAGAAAACTACTTAATGAAAATTAGTTCTTTGACGATTCATATTGTAATAAATCGTTTTAATTTAAAGAAAAGGTTTCATATACGTGTATACATTATACACTATCTCATTGTCAATCTGTCCTATCGGAGTACAGTGATTTTTGAACTTAAATTTAAACTTTAAAATGTACTGTATACTTAAAGAACCGTACATTTTTCAAAATAAAAATAATAGTTTTACTAGAAGCTATATTATTTATAAACAACAAAATACCAAATAAAGTCATTACATAGGAACTTTTCGACTAATTATTTAGGTACGCAACAGTTTAAAATATAGTTTATACTGATAGGTATATAATAAACTGAGAAGGTATTGTTTATGAAAACGTCAGATATAGAAAAGGGGAGAATATTATATAGGTTAATATTTTTTAATCAGTTCAAAGTTAAAATATAATATAATATGCTATACAATTTTTAACCAATTAAGAATACAATATACATTTAAGTAATCCATTATAATAAGCTCTATATAGATAAAACCAAGTATTAATAAGTACGTCTAAAATTTGTATGATACAGTCTAGTCTATTAATAAACGAGAGAAAAAAGTTACACTATATAGATGACAATAACAATAAATTGTATATATTTAAACCAAATACGAGTTTAGTATATATTAGTATGTGATATACGAGTATAAAACGTAAATACATAACTGAAATATTTTTTAAAATTGAAAATAAAAATATTGGGTGTTTGTAATGTTATATATTTGTAAATTTTAAAAACTTTACTTTTTTAGGTAATATGTAAGGAATCATAAATATTCAATAATAATAATATTTAGTTGTTAATTTTGTTTATAGTCACATCACAAATCAAAATAGCAGTATTTCTAGTTAATACAAATTAGTCTATTTTTAAAGTACTTTTTTCAGTTATGGTTTTGTGGTGGTTTTTTTTTTTAGATGATCTAATAAAAAGTACAACAGGGTCTCAAAAAAAAAAAAAAAATTATAACTGTATCTTTTATTAGAAGGACGCTTGGGGCTCTTAACATGGTTAGGAGTAGGAAATCGTCCAAATTTACACAAAATAACAATATACCAGCATATCAAAAGGGTTAACTACACTCCGGTGAAATAAAAATAACCCGCGTCTAATTGTTTTTTACTTCAGGGTGTAATGCATTAAAAAATGGTATTATGCAGGAAAAAACAATCACCGCATGAATAAATGTTCTTTAATAAAATAACATTTTAGATAAAAGTAAAAACCATCATATTATAATTTAATACTTAACGATACTTCATTAATTGTCAGTGTTAAATTGTATTATTATTTGTAAACATTATACTCTCTTTCTTCGGTGTTATACTCTATGCGTTTAGAGAGAACGCGCCAAGATTATACGTTTTATTATATCCGTACGTGTGAGAAGTACTTTTATTTTTTTCGCTTATTTCACATTATTCTAAAACAAAAAACTGATAAGTAATAATAATAAATTTAAATAATACAATTATGTACAACGATAAAGGATCAATATACAATCGACTTAACTTAAGATTACAAAATAGTTATGAAAGCAATGCCTCAATCATAATATATGTCAAGTGTACCGCATAGTGGTTATTTTAATAACAATATTACGGCCTAATAAGGTCCTGTGTGTACAACTAAGGACCAGTTTTTGGCAAATAAGTGCATTGCCTTTCGAAACGTTAACCTAACCATTATTTTGTGTTCAAAAAATTATATATATCATCAATTCTGGATGTGTACAATAATATTGTAAAAAATGTAAGCAATAATAAGGTAGCACAGAAATCTGTAATTTTTTGTCACTTAATTACATTTTTTATACATACAACAATAATACATACGACTACAGGGCATTCTATTCACAATACTCGAAGGGGGGGATTACGATAACGACCCGTCGTTTCAATTATACGCGAGCATGCGTGAGTCATTGGCAATCCAATTTAAGCACAAGTTACGTATCGCTATATTAAACATTTATACACCCTAAACGCATATTCCAACGCTTCCTGAATATATTCCTATACACGCATAACCTATGCACACTAGTGTGTGTGTGTGTGTAAACGATCGAACTGAGACCATTATTCCGTCTCGTCGCGCAAAGATGGCAACGACCGATTATGTATGTATATTATGTATATATATATGTATATAATATATCGGAACACATCGTTTTTCTCCCCTCAGAACATCGACGACGAAAGCACAACATCGCGAGGGGTTTTCCGACGACGACGACAACCGGAGAAAGAGGAATGAAAACAATAACACAAAAAATACGCGGCGGTGGCGCTTGTACGGTGCACTCACCCACGTTCTCATTCATACGGTCGACCGCACGCAGCCGTTACTTAAAACATTCGTATAGACCGACCGGTCATCGCGCGTTCCCTTTATAATATATTATATTTGCGCGCACGCACAAAATAAATGAGTCACATCCCTATGTATATATATATTATATACGTTTTATTATGATGCAGCCGGTCTGCAGTTATCCACGGGGTGAGTGCGCTCGGTGTTTGATCAACACGCGGTCGACCGACGCTGTTGAGGTGGGGGAGGGTGCGTTTGTCGTGCGGAGTCATGGGTCGGATACATGCAGGGGAGGTGGCAGTCACGCGTATCCGGCAAACCAACTTAAATGGTCCCGTCGGTAACGTGAACCGCCGCTACCGACGCCGCGCTCGGCCAAATCCCTCGGACCACCACTGTCGCCGACCGACTACATAATATTTATACAATGTATATTACGAGCAATACATAACATTTACCGTTGTCGACAAATACAGACCATCTTTCCGACGTACAAGCGATGAGGATGAACACTGCAGTACAGAAAACGTGTCCCTTCCTATCAACGCGGGGTTTTTTTTTTGTTTTACCAATACCTAATAATTATTCGGCAAACATGTTACAACAATAATTAGAAATCGAAATCATATAAACGATGAAAAGTCACTTTTTGAGTCATTTCAAAATCGGTCCATTATGTGCTCCATGAAACGTATTAGACTTAAAATATAAATTAAACATTGCGTCGCTGCGCTTTATCATTAGGACCAAAATATATCTTTCAGAATCTCGTCACGAAATAACTTAAAAACTATTCTTCAATCACTGTATAGTCATTTGTTTTCATTTGAAGTAGTAGAATAAATAATTCTGTAAAAATGAAATTACCTTTACTCAGTAAAAACGCACATACGAAAGAGTCACTACTGAATGATTTCTTCATTTCATATCTTCATAATTTGTAGCAATTTAAAAAACGACAAAAAATATGCTTAATTAAAAAAAAAAAAATAATGATAATCGTTATCAATATCCTACAGACGTTTCGTTGATTGGAAATATTTTCAATAAAAACCAATATTCATGACATATGTAGGTATTGCTAGTCTTATGTGCAATTTAAATTGACGTAGGTGTGATATCCAATGTCAAAACCAAATTAATTTAACTGTCCACTTAATAATATAATATGCAATACGTATACGCATAATAATCCACATTGTACTCGCGATCCCTTTAAACGGATTTTATTTTCACAAAGTATTATTAAAGGAAGAGCGCAGAAGCGTATCCCATTGATTTTTAAAAACCTGGATCCCAAAAGCCAATAATATATATATATATATATATATAGCTTCAAAACGAAATATGGGAGAGGGCTCGAAGGAGTATCGGTAGAATTACGACCCAAAGAGAACGGATGCCCTACTCTTATACTACAGCGAACAACTTCCCACCGGGACGTCACGTATATATTTTATATATATATATATATATGAGTATATGTGTGTTTTCCGTTTAAGGTAATGCGTTTCGGGCGTACGCCGTTAAGAGTTTTCTTATGTTAGCCATTCGGTTTCCGTTCATGTTCGTATATACAGGACCAAGACACACGAATGGAAGCGAGTAGAACTTCAAAGAATATAAACTAATACAATTTTAACGTTTGCCACATATCAACGTGTGTAACGGTCAATGGGATAGGGCAAGGAATAGTTTTGCAGAAAAGGATAGTAAGCATTATCATATACGATAATATAATATAGTCATATTTTCGTATGAATGTTACCTGTTATTTCTTTATCTACCACTGCTATTATTGTGTTAATTACGGAAAACTCAATTTCGTTGCAAACAAGTTACAATATTAACCCTTTGAACCGTATGTAATTCGAACTTGAAACGGTAAAGGGTAAACTAAAACACTACGAAAACCCCGAGCTGGACGTTCGTTTATAATTATAAATCACCCAATCATTTAAACTACTACAGTCGTATAGTAACACCACATCGGTGTTTATTTACTAAAATGCAAAACAATTAAAAGGCAGATAAATATATCAAAAATTTAAAAACACCGTACAGAACAGAACTTACCGAATTTGTTTATGCCTAATAAATATTCTATTTTATTTATGTAGAGTATTTATATATATCATTATTATTAATATTTATGTACTTTACTTGTAATTTTAATATTCAAAAATAATTATAACTGAATCATTTCGATGTCGAAAATTGAAATACACAATGTGTACAGTAAATCAATAATAAAAATACAGTGTACCAATAATCAACAATATTCAATATAATCGTATGTAACAGTGAGACATAACTATACGGCTAACTGTAGATGTACCTCAAATTGTCAAATATTTTATCATATATCTATAAAGACGATTGTTGTATTTGCCGAGTTTGTATTATAATATGTATATTGTGCTATAATATTATCATTTATGAATTTAATTAAATATATTAATTTTGGGACTATTTAACTAATCAGATCATGAATATTTTAATAAAATATATGCGGTTAATACTTGATATCTATATGTAAAATTGTGTTAAAAAGATCCTGGTTAGTTATTTTTATGTGCACACAAGTGCGTAACTTTAAATATGGTTATATAAATGTAACATGATAAGTGTAAATTTCTAATTTAAAATCATGGTACAGATTGTTTATAGAAGCTGAGTAAACAGAAACAAAAACACCGAGCAATGATATAAGTGTGTTTACACTGCACGAGCTACTGCTAATAATGATAAACAATAATAACCACATTATATTCCATATTATGTAAAGCGACGAAAAACACGAGTTTAGGGTAAATGTATTATATTTCAAATATCATCGTATTTTGTTATTAAACGTGACACTCGAGATTTAATAGACATCTAAAGTTTGTCACGTAGAAAATCGTATTAGACAGCAGTACGCTATACCTATAGGTAGTAAAACAAACTTCTATAATAATTTATATTTTAAAAGAGATAATTAATACTATTAACAATGATTTATAGCTCAAAGGATTCACAAATAACTGCAGACTTAACGCGTAATATTATGATAATATAATTGAATAATATATTATATAAACTCGTTTCCAGTGGGTACCTACGTTAATGAAATTCGTATCATATTTGACTTATTACAAAATTCTCTTTTTCAATACGCCCTACTGCAATATGTAAAATATGTACTTAAAAACAATCAATTATATATTGATATGTACATTCTCAGATGCATAATTACCATAATATATCACATTGTAGGATTCCTGTGTGGCTCATTTCCTACGTGGCAATAAAATTCGATTAAAATATAACACACACACAACACATAAATGAAACCTTATATTTTAATTACAAAAATACGCTATTAGTTTATCGTTTACTAAATTAAACATAGGTACCTTAAATACGTATTTTATACATCGTAAATTAATACAAAACCATTATTTCATAAATTTATTCCAGTTTGTATATTATATAGCATTCTTTGTTCGAATTGAATTAGAAAATATTTTTTACAAGCATACTATAATATAATATTATACCCAAGAAACATTAATCCATATTAAAGCGAATTCTGATAAACGTTTTAAATTCTTGACCTAGTTGGACATTTTTCGGAAGAGTATACATCATGAACATATTAATTTTGTTTTTCTACTCGTTAATAACATTTTGCTGTGAATATTTTCCATGCATGAAATCGCAATAGCATGAAACGTCCACTTAAAACAATACCCTATACACAACAACCACTGTTTATTTATTGTAGTCACTAGCACCACTTGACGTGTTTCCTATTGAGATAGGTTGTGAAAAAATTTATATATAGGTATAAATATTCAGCATTATTGTTTTGTATGAAGTTGTTTGTAGCAATATATTTTTATAACACGTTATTGTTCGGACAAGAATATTACAATTAATATATATTTTTACTAAGAAATTGATGTATTAAAAATCATGTAAATATAAATATCGTAATAAAAATAGTAACTCCGTCCTAATCATTATTCACTATGCAATATTTACACAGAATAAATACACTATTATTTTATATAATAAACAATAAATCACAATTTACTATTCGGGAGTATCAATTAATACTTGGAGTATATAAATTAAAGATAATTACATAATTAAAATTGGACATATATGCCGAAAATGTATATGGTAACTGGTAAGATTTGATTTATTAGAAACGTAGTAAATTAACTGAGTAACATAAATGTCATATTAAAAAAAAAAAAAAAAATAGGACACATAGATCGTCTTCCCTTACTTAGTTGCAGGTTAGCAGTAATGTTGTGTTAGACATTAATAAATGTAAAAGTGACTATAAATCATCAGATTTTAAGAAAAATGGTCCTGTGGAAACTTCAGTTAAATCACGCTTTCTGACATTTCGATTATATCTCCAAAGTAGATATGGAACTTTTTTATAGAACAATTAGATCAAAAAATATCATTCCCAGACCAAACATTCCTGGCATTATTCAGAATCTTATACATTATTATAATTTATAGTTACACACAGATTTTATACAACTTATTTAACGTGTTATCTTCAATGAAGATACATATTTGAATTATATAACGGTATCAAACAATATTTATTTATAATATTTTTACTCAACTTATTTTCCAGTTTACCGCCCATGAGCATACGTATCTGCTTGAATCAGTTTCATACATAAAAATGAGAGTACTTCAAAGAGAAAAATCTGTTCTACGACTCTTCAACGTCCTTTCAAAAAATCTACCAACTTCTTCAAACACTACACTTTCATCAAAATGCTGACGACATAAATATACTTTGCATTTATGAAACTCAGTTATAACAAATGCTAATATCACATAAGCTAAGAGAACAATCGTGAAACAAAACCAAAATGAAATATTAAAACAAACCAAGGCCAATCAATGAATGGCATTTTTAATTGAGAATATAGAACAGACGTATGATGTACATAATATTTAACTCCAATCCTTAGGTAATTTACATAGGTATTCGGTATAGTATACTGAATATACTATATTATATTCATTATACTATTAACCTATCAAGATTTAACTTCCTATACAAAAACTACTCTCAATATTCAATAACCAAATATGTGAAAATTTAACCACATTTAAATTTCAACCAAAATCAAAGTCTAGCATAATATTAAGTATAAATTATTAATTCTTAGTAAAAATGATATAGGTACATACTTTGCCAGTAATCTTATCTAATATTATTATTTTTAATATACTAATTTTTGCTAAATACAAAAAAAAAAATGAAATGTGTATAGAAGTATAATAAAATACCATTAATTATCGAACACAGACGACTTATTAATATAATTAAATATCATATAATAATTATTGTTATAATAAAAATATGATTGAGTATGATATCCTTATATTATGTTACATATAAATGCTTTAATGGCATATTAATTGTTATTTTTTTCTAAATCTGTATTGGTTTTATTCGTTTCACTGTTAAATCCGTATGCATACGCATTATAAAAATAAAACGTCACAATAAATTAATTTGAATACGATGGATGTAGACGGGTAACGTCATTAAAATATTAATTACAATTGATGGTTATAATATATAACTCAATTTCACAACGAAATGGAGTCGTGAACACGTTGTAATCCTCTAGTGGCAACGTTTCACTATCCATTCAGCCATTCAGCATTCCCACACAAGATGACTTACCGAAAGACAACCGCGACATAAGCCCAACAGTATGTCGCTACACTATCATATTAACTTTCGGATATACTGATTGATGAGTTGAACAGACATCGTGGAATCATAAAATCAGCAATATAAATGTATGACGTATAATGTTATGTATATTAATACATAGAAATCGAACTTTTAATAATTATTAGATTATATACTCTAGTATATTACTATATACTCTAGACATCACACCGAATTTTCAGTGATCATAATTTTCTGTACGCGATACGTAAATAATAAGCATGGCACGTATTGAGAGCCGTGCAGGTGATTAGAGCTCGGAGAGATGATTTCAAGGCTGTAGCCAGAAAAATATTTCAGGGGGGTTAAAGTATACAATATTATATTATGTAATAAAATATGAAATTATAAAAAATATTATTTAAATTAAGAACATGACATTTTTTTTTTTGATTTTGGCTCGGTAGAAATCTAAGATGATAAATTAGATTGTAAAAATTTAATTATTTTTAAAAATAATTAACTTAGAAGATAGATATTTAAATGAAAAATTCACGAACTTTTAATGCAACAAAACAGATATATACCGAAAAAATAAACGTAATTACTGACAATGGCATTAACAAAATCTGCTATAGTTCTCTAATCTCTATACTGACCATCGATTACCAAAATAATTAAGATTAGATACTGTAAGTATTATGTGAGTAATACATTAGGTTTTACAAAAGTACATTAAGATTAGTTATCACTTATCGCTTATCTAACACAATATACCTAAATATAAAATATATCGTTTTATTTATTTATGTGTTGTAATCACAGTGACACGTATGTGATGTAAAGTATCAAATATAATAGGCATTTAAAACTATTCAAACTATTCAATATTATTTCAAAAAAAAAAAAAAAACCGGGGGGTCTAAACCCTAAACCCCTCTCTGGCTACGGCCTTGGGTGATTTTAAATATAAAATAATAAAAATCGTTTACATATCCCCCCAAACCATTTATACGAGAACCGTGAGCCCACGATGCACAAAGCACTTACAATATTATTATACCGAGATAATATTATGCGCACTTAGCCATACTTACTGGAGTATAAACTGTTTAAAAAAAAAAAAAAAAAACAACGTTATGAAATTTAGTAAAAATATGTAGAAAAAAAATATATATATATATACGACGTACAAACACATAAGACACATTATCAGGGTCAATATATTAACAAAACAAATTTATCCAAAAACAAAAATAATTATATAGTTATTAATATACTTCAAATTCATGTTAACATGGTATGAATATACATATAAATATTAAAAAATATAGGTACACAAAATAATAAAACTTTCTATTTCTGACCGACTTCGTGATATCATCTAAATTCATTGTATTTAGCCAACATCCACTATTATATATTATTATTATCGTTATTTTTTATCGAAATTTTCGTAAGATTACCCTTGGCCACCGATGATAAATAGTTCAATGCTATTGATGGATATAAACTATATACAATACCTATAGGACTATACAAGGTATTAATAATCAATGTAAAGCATCGTAGGTAGATATTTAATAAAAAAAACAACGTACTATTGTTTTTTAGAGAGTAAAATAACAAACGGGTATAAAATTACATTACAAATAATTTACGAGAACCCTATTCAACCCGCCAATTTGATTGCCGCCTGCCGGTCGCGGGATTTGTTGTTTTTTCAATTTGTCTCCACTCCCCCTGGTTGTACGTCCACAGCCACCCATTACAACAGACGAGAATACATGTCACGTATTGACCACCGTCAATACCGCCGCCACTGCTGCTACCACCACCACTACCATCACCGCTACCACCGCCACTAACCACCATCCCGGTTTTCAAATCGACAAGCGGCCGCGGTCGGAGAGATAAATATAATTTATAAACGGAATTTCGTAAAACAGTCGCGCTTCACACGCGTTGTGTAGTTAAGCTCTCCTCTACCATATACGACTGTGATTTTAGGGGGAAAAAAATTATCGAACGTTGCCAACACGCGTGACTGGTTTTGCCAAATCGCGTATCAACAACGTAGCAAATTAGACGGAAAATCCCATTCCGACGACGAGAAAAGATTGTTATCGTAAAATAAAATCAAAGTAAGGAATACAATTTTGTCCACGTGATCTCTCCCATACCGAGTTCTGTGTGGTTGGCGTAGCATGGCGTGGCGAAGGGAGTAGAGAGTAGTTGGATAGCAACAATATTGTAAGAGAGGAGAAAGCTGTGTTTAAACAACAGTCGTTCGCAGATTTTTACTCCACACTAAGACTAGTGATTTAGAGAAGGACATGTGTAACGCCCTGCCTGTATCCTGTAACCCAGCAATGTAATCTACGAATTAGTGACAAATAAATTGCATGTAACGATTGGCTAAAGAAATAAATATCGAACAATTACCCGAAAAAAAAGGTGTAAAAGGATGTATTTTTACCCACACCTAGTAGTTTTTATTGCGAAAGTTTTCGTTGAAAACAACGGTTAGTGACAGGCGAACGCTGTGCTTTTAATCGCACCGGCCATTGTTTTTTGTTTTGTATTTTGTTTGTTTTGTTTTGTTTTTTTTTATTTTTTGAAAGAGGAATTAATGCAAAAGTTTGAGAACAGTAGCTAACATATTTTTAAAACTGCGGTCGCATAAATTGATGAGGTGAAAAAATATAATCATTTAACCAACATTTTGGATTAAATACCTGTTGAATAAAACCTTAATTAATAGAAATCAAAAATGAGCTTAAAATTTTATACAATTCCAACGAACTTCTTGCATCATCTATTCTTGTAATCCTTACACTTCTATTTTATTTAAACTATTTCATAAATCATAATATTTATTATTTAGACTGTAGTTTAGGCTATAATTTAACTATATACTAATAGTGTATCAAATATACTCTTTATCATCTACTTTAAGCCCTGTCATATTTTGTATAAAGTTAGACATACATTATGCCAATAAGAACCAACATATATTTATTGTTTATATAGGAGTTATATGATATATTAATATACAAGAACCCCACAATTAAAATCATAACATACATTTTGTTCCAATAACTGAGCAAATCTAGAACCATTTGTAAACGTAGTATCGATTGACTAACATTTATTTATGCTTGACGAAAAAACAAAAACAGAATAATGATTATTCCATTGCTGTGAAAATATTTTGTTTTGACAATATAATATTACTGACATAAAAAAAATTTAAAAAATATAAAATAGGTACATAAATATAAATAATTTTTCTTTGTATTAATATTTTTAATATAATTTATATGCACAGTGCAAATTGCACACGTACAAATTTAAACTTTGATTCATATTATATGACATAATATTAATAACTAAAAATAACAAAATTAACTGATCGGCAGTATTATTGTTATTAAAAAAAAAAAATTACACTTCAGTGTAATTTTCAAGAATAAAATTGAATGAACAATTTTTAATTATAAGACTCCCGAATTTTAAAAAAATAACAAAATTAAATTCTTAGATATAAATTTCAACTCTAACAACCACATTCCGTTCATGTGTTAAAAAAAAAAAAAAAAACATTTACCTAAGCAGCAATAATAAATATTTTATAAAATGCAAAATGCTAGTTACCAAAGTTTTTATAAAAAAAAAAAACAACTACAACATTATGTAAGTTTATATTTTAATAACTTAACATATTGAAAAATGTATAATGTATAAAGAATAAATAAATAAATATAAATGAGATTAAAGTAACAATTCGAGAAGATTTGAAGATTAGACATTATTTAAATTCCATTTAGAATTAAAATGTTTTGGTACACACAATGTCCGAAAATGAATATTTTTGTATGGATTTTTGTCAGAACATTTTTCGATTGTTGTGTTATTTTGATATAGAATATTCTGTAATATTACTAAACTTAATATAAAGCGTTATTCAATTTTTTTTTTTTTTTTTTGTATTTAAGAGAATCAGAATTTTAGCTAGCAGTTGAAATTTATTTGTTTAAATAATTATTGCATAAACTTCATGAATTTATTAAGTAACGAACAATAAGAACAATAAATATGTTTACAATTTTGTTGTTAATCGTATAAGTGTATGACAAAACAAATTGAAAATTCCTAGGTTATGAAGCAGATATTATATTTAAAATATAAAGTTTATCATTAAACTATAACTTATTTTATAAAAACTGCAAATAATACCATCATTGCAGATTATTTATATATTTGAAATGTAGAAGTTTTTTATTTTCTCTGAATACACGTATCGTCACATTCATAAAAAAATAATTAACTAGGTATCTGGTATACCAATAAAATAAAATTAACTATCAACATTTTCACTTAATTTGTCAATATAAGTGATATATTTTATATTAGAGAAATTTCGGAAAACTGCGAAACCAACCTTAGGGTTGATATATAAAAAAAAAGTTATTCAAATGTTAAAAGTATCTAACTATTAAATACATCATAAATATGTATTACGAATATTAAATATTAATTGACACATTTTTATATATTTTCCTAATATAGATTTGTACCTTAGTTATTTTTTCAGGTTGAAGAAAGATGGAGACGACTATCTGAGTGTTTAAATGACAAAAAAGAAAAAATAAGTACTAAATTATTCAAAATAATATATTATGAAACAAGGAAATCAGCGAAACTGTGGACGAAATCTACTAAATATATAAGTTTGGGAGTAATCGTTTAAAAAATGTACTCCATTAGGTTAAGCCGAATTGGTTCCGTTTTTAAAAAAAAGAGTATTTTTTAGGTTGAGCTAAATTGATTCTCGTTTGAATTCAGATCGATATTTATAATTACCTAGTAATAATTGTTACAAAATATAAATTAAATTAGACAATATTAAGTATAAACGTATTAATGTGCATAAATTGTTTAGTTATGACTTATGATTGTTACATTGTGATAGATTGTTGGAGAGTTAGAAAATTATCAATGATTACCATGTCCATCACGCCAGCACCCCAAGTTCTAAATTTTTGCTCCGAAATTACACAAGATTATGTAACCATTTTGTAACGAAATGTAACCACAAAAACTTTTTTTGCAACTTACAAAGAAGTTCAGAAATCCAAATTTAAATTGCGGGTGCTGGGGTGACGTCACCCCAGCACCCGAAATCTTTCAAAATGATTATTTTTACTTGAAATTTTGACAACATTTTGTAACCATTTCGTAACGATATGTAATCCAAAATTCGAGATTCTTAACTTAAGTCTAATCCTGTGAAACACGATTTAAATTTGGCGGTCATCATTGTGACGTCACACGTGCACCCAGGTACTCTTCAAAATGATTATTTTGACTTGAAATTTTCACAACGTTTTGTAATCATTTTGTAACGATGTGTAATCCAAACAAAATTTAATTTATCAACTAGGTATAAACTTTTATATAATAAATTGTTTTTTTTTTTTTTTTTTTATGCTACTGTTTTTACTGTTTTATACTAAATTATTAAATTTATTATTTTTATTATTAAATTATTAAATTTCATATTAAATTTTGTTTAGTTTATGTTAACAGTCGTTTAATTCCTAATTAAATAATAAATATTCAACTATTATATTAATTAACCATACAACCTCTAATTAATAAGAGGTACCTATGTTAAAAAAAATACATAAAAAATAAAATGTTCAAGCTTACTCTTCACGTCTATTGACTAATAAAATATTGTATACTATATTTTATATAAAAAATGTATAACAAATATACAACAATATGAAATCGTTATTTTTCGTGGAAATGAAGTAGGACTTATAATTCTTATTTTATTTGATGTTAAAAATATTTAAGATTAGTTGTTTACTAAAAGATTAAAGAATACAAAGAGTTCTATTTATGAATATGCTGTTGTATGGACTATATTATGGCAAAAAACTGACCACAAATTAGACTTTATAAAATACCTTTTCAAACGGGAAAAAATTCGGCATGTTGGTTTTGGGATCGGAAATGACAGGATTCAATTCAGTACCAGTCATAAAATACCCATATTGTACCTACCAGAATATGGCCAGTACCTCAACGTATTGAAACTGAATTTCCATATCAAAATTTCAATATCACCAGATCTTAACATAGTCGTTAAACATGTAATTTTCAAACAAATATACGAGTAATATTTTATATTACAATGTTATACTATAAAATATAAGTTGGCACCAAATATTCAGGTGCCTGGTGCATATAAATACTTAACTTTATTGTAAAAAAAATACAGAACGGGAAAGAGAACATAATAGAATAATTTACACTTTAAAAAAAAATAAAAGAAAAGAACTTCGAAGAAAACATAATAAAATAATTAAAAATATTTTTTTTAAGATATAAAAAGAATAATCAAAAAAACGTGGAGTTTTTAAAAGTGTATAGTTTATATGACACATTTATTACTTTATAATTTACCTAGTATGGTAGTTCTTTTTAAACGATATGCCTAGTTTAATAAAACAATTTATTTAAATACATTTTCTTCATTTTTTGAATAAAAATTCACATTTTATATCCTAACACATCACTTTTGAGCATATGATCTCTGTTTCATCTCTATTGTTAGGCATAACCTTATAATTATATCAAATGTCAAATTAATATCTATCTCGAAATCATATCCATGCAGGTTGCTAAGTTATTCATTAAAATATTTGGTTTCGAATTCATTGAAAGTGGACTTTAGATTATTAAAATAACGGTGCAGCCAATGTCTAACTCACTAACATCTAAAACTAATATGATGCATAAGTGAAGCTGACGATGACGATAACTGTTTAGAAGATTTAAAAAGGGGTGATCATCCACGTTTCACTATTACGCGAGCTGTTTATCACGGTAGGTCGTCTGGAGAGTAAGATAGCTACGTGTAGTGTGAAAGGTATTATGTTATATAATACATATATACCATGTACGCTACACAAGGTGGATAATTATTATCAGTTTTATGTTTCCGATCTAATTATCACTATATAAACAGTATATTCAACGTAGTGTAAACACAACGACGACCCGTGGGGAAAATTTTCCCCACGTATACTTATATGCATAATATTTCTGTCCGTCTTACCCACCCTTAGAAATTGTTGTGTACAATACCCTACAACAAACTTTAATTCGACTTTCTCTGGTTCCGATATTAACTTCGGACTAATGGGTGATTTGTGGTGTTGGCAATCTGCTGTTGGGTACGCAGGACTAGAGAGATATTAACTTTCGTCGGTAGCTGTAGTAGTTATTGGTGGTAATAGTGGTTGTGGTAGTGTAGGCAGTGGTTGGATGGTAGTGTGGTAGATGGGTGGTGGATAGGTTGCGGATAGAAATGGCGGTAGTGTAGACTCGTGATAGTATATGCAGAGAGGCAGGCAAAAGGCATATACAAAGTTCTGACATAATTGGTGCATTGTTTCCATCACATAGTAAAACGAAGAAAGAGAAGCACGGGGATAGAAGTATAATGTACTCCCTGTGAATTTTGCACATTATACCTAGACAGGCGAATTCGATATTTTGAAAAGACTTAACGACCATCCACCGTCGAGTCCCTATCTATTTCAGATAAGGGTTTGTCATTTTATTACTAAAAAGCAGAATGGTCAGCAATACGTCAACTACTTATAAAATTAACTGTTACCTTATTCTTATTATTTTAAACCCAAGTCGATGCTTCTTTGATACAATTATAAATTATAAAAACACACAAAAAAAAAAATAAATAGATAGATAATAAAAAATAAATAAATAAATAAATGAATAATACAAAAATATAATAAACAAAAATAAAAATCTTAATTTCTATTAATAGCTTAAAAGAATCAAAATAAAATTTGAAATCATATCACCTTAATAAACTACAAATATGAATATTTTTCTTAAATGGCAAGTTACCGTGGTTATTAATTTTTAAATTTCAACAAAAACATTTATATTAATTTTATTAAAAGCTGTTGGGGAAATATATCGGTTTTTCATATTTTATTTTCGATTATTAAGATACCTAATTAATGGAAAGTTTAGCTTACAAAGTAGGTACTATCCTTTTTTTTTTTTTTTTTACTAATAACCACGTTAAATATTAAAAATTGAAGGATTTTCCAAGTACGAATATATAAGTATTTTTTTTTTTTTTTTTTAACTAGAATGAATTGTAATTGTATTGTATTCATAAGTCAACGTACTATGAGAATTAACAAACCAAATATACTAAGTTCTAAGTAAAATGTACATATTATGCAGAACTGTTAACAATACTTAAATACGGAATGTCGGTCTTAAGTTAGCTGTATTGTATTTCTGTAACTTTATAGATCATAATATAAAAATCTGTGCACCAAAAAAACGCATATAATATAAAATATAATAATTCATACCTTTCTTCTAATAACATATTTTAATAGAGCTGAATAAATTCAAAGCATTATTTTCCACACTCACCTAAAACAAAAAAATACAAAACAATTAATACGACATGTTCATAAAGAGACACCATTCAATATAAAATTAAAGTTGATTAATATTTAATAAAAGGTTTGGTGACAAAGAATACACCACGTCACTAAGGACTGTATTAATTATAAATATGCTCAAATCTACAATAATTGATATAGATTATTCGGTATTATTCAAAGGTATAAAAAAAAAACATATAATTTAACTTGGTAAAAAAAGCAATGATAGAACAAAAGAATGGGTACTTTTTAATATTTATTTAATATGAAACAATTTTAGACAAATGATGCATTTATTTAAATTCAAGAAAGGCTTAGACATTTATTACATTTATTATATTTTCTGTACTAAACATCAAATTTAATTTATTAAATATAAATGAAAATAAAATTGTACGCTAACTGACAATGATGGAATATCATGTATACAAAAAGAATAAAAAATAATGAAATAAATGAAACTTTTAAAATGCATAGTCAATAAATTCGTGCAGTTCATTTTGAACGTAATGATAGTTCATCAAATATTATTAAATCTGACAGCATCAGTTATGGGGGTGTTAAATATTGAAGAAAAATCACTACTAAAACAATTTTATATTACAAACGTTTTCACGCTCAACTTAAATTTAGACAAGCTGTCCGTTATATGAAATTCGATGCTTAATTTCGGTTTATACATTTTTCGTAAACTGCTACTTGCATTCGAAGAAGTTAAATGTCATGTTGTAATTGTAACGATATTACACTGAAAACGCAATGTTATACACTGCTATTACAATATGCTCGTTGAAGAAAATCGGTTAGGGTATGAGCATGCATTCAAGTATATATGAGCATGCACTCAAATATTTCAAACAGTTCAAGTATGTACCTAAAACAACGGTGAAATAAAATTGACAATTGTGCATCTATTGAGACGGATAGGTATTATTATTATTATTTTTTATGTCTTTGAAATTTCCACTGACGACGTGGGCACGTATCCAATATGAGAAAGAGTAGTGACAAAATGATAAGCCTTCTTGATGTCACACGCTACGGGCGTGTTGGCAGCAAACGACTTTTTCTAGATATCATAACTACGGTTAAAACGCACGAACTGAGTTCATAAAAAAATGTTACGCAGCCAAAGGACTTTTTTCTTTTGCAAACTATAAAATTGCGCCCAAAAACTGATATACAAATTGAAAAAGAAAATATAACGAATGATACGACCAAAAATGTTTAAATTGACATACATAGGCACATATAACACTCGTGATGCTCGTGCAACATAATGAAACACGACATAAATTTAGATACAAAACGATTTTTCTTAATGAAAATGTAATATAAACTAGACATTTTAGATCGGCACCTGCCTAAATGGTACCTATTAAATTTAATCTATGTAAAAAACGTCACCTCATACATTTGTTTATTATTAATACAGAAATCGTCTGTCCGAAATAAATAAATAAAACCACGCATTCACCCTGGGGGATGGATTATCTCTTTGCTATCTGTGGTAATGCATTCCAAGAACACTGTGTTACCATTGCGCCTGTGAATGTAAATTCGATTTACCCAGTATAGGTAGATCGTGTTTGGCCACAATTTCGAGATTTCCAAGAGGTAGAATATATATATATATATATATATATATATATATATTTCTTTTTTTCTTTACCAATTCTCTGTAGTCTTGTTTCTTTGACGATTACTATAACATTTTTTTTTTTCATTTTATTCAATTCGGCGTGAACTCGCAAGTGAAATAATACCTTTTTTTTTTTTTAACAAAATATCACTATATCGACACTGAAATTAAATTCAAGACACGGTTACGGTAATTGTACAAATGAGGATCAAAAGGATACTGTGTAGATGGATGCCAGGAATCTAATAAAAATATATGCAATGATATACAATTTGAAAGAGAAAGATTTGTTGTTTATAATAAAATTGTGATTATTATTAATATTCCTAACATATCGTTAATATACACCAGAAAGGGTAAAGTGAAAAATTCGAAAATTCTTTTGTGTGTTAAACGGTATTTTTTTTTTTTTTTTTATCACGTTTACATATTTTTGACGTTATCTCTATCTACTAAACATCTCAATAGGTAGACGTAAAAAACAAATAAAAAATTCCTGACTCAACTGTAATAATCCGCAACATAAACATTTCTTTAAATGGTCATTTTATAATTATAAATAAATAAATAAGTAAATATTATTTTTTGCAACATTGTCATAATTTTTATGTTAAAATACTTATTCAAGAAATGAAAACAACACGTACTTTATATAATATTACAGAATAAATTATTCGAACAGTCACATTCATTCGTATTAGTTCATATATCTATTTCATATAATATACAATATTTGTGTAAATATAATAATAGTATGCGTACAAATAAATAACATGGGTTTAATAGTTTGAAAAAAACTGCAGAAATAATAATATACTCCTATATCTCTTTACATGATATTTTGATTTAAGTATTCAACATTTCAAACGAAAATATCATAGACCCTTAGTTTCTACGGAAAGTGCACCTGAATAAATTAAGGTAAGTGCACCTGAATCAATTAAGGAAAGTGCACAAACACCATTGAACACGGCACATTAACTATATAATGATATATAATAATAAAATAAAAACGCTGTATGAAAACATAATTGACAAATAAGAAAACATCATAGTTTGTTATTTATTATACCTGTTGTCAGAAAAACCAAATTTAAAAAACAAAATTATTTCGATATACCGCAAATTTCTATGATGAATATTTAACGTTACATATATTTTTATAGATTTTTTTGTCATCAAGTTAAAAAACCTATTTTATAGTTCAAGTAATCATACGAGCTAGAAAATCATTAAATACTGATATCATTTTTAAAAACATTTCATCAACATGTGGTTTTTTCGATTAAATAAGATGCATGCAAATTGCATATTTTATTTAGACTTATGATAAAAAATTTACATAATACTTATTAATGATCTCTAAGGAAGATTAAAATTACATGTAAAACATTAGTACGTAATACTAAACTAATATTACTTAAAACCCTATATGTAGTTAAATACAATGGAATTATTCAAGAAGTTCATAAAGGCTTGCATAATAATTGATCGCATCCAACGGTCTTTAGCTGCCTTAAGGGGTTTAATTAGATTGGATGATAGGGTGTAATTACCAATGTCTACAATAGATATTATTAGACCTAGTATACTTATCTATGTTAGTATCATATTAGTTTAATAACAAACAATTATGTTGTAAATACCATGAGCTTATGTATGTATGGCAATAATTATAAGATTCCATTTGTCACTAATTTTATTGTATCGTGATTGCTATTTTTTTAAATATTTGAATTATGTATAATACTTATAGTATTGTATTACTATAATGGTACTGAATTTCGTATAAAACGAAAATATATAATATTAGTTAACATAGAACATACTATACAAATAACTGGATTAATGATAATTTAAGTGCGGTAAATATTACATCGAATCATAAAATAAGAGTTAAAAGTACAGTCAATACTTTTGACTTTTACATTTAATGACATAGACAATATAAGAATATACTGTGTTTCGATTATTTTAGGTTCACAAATTGTTTAAATTAAACACTAATCTTATCTAAATTCAACTATCATAAAAATATAAATTAGCGTGTGAAAGAATATTTCTTAATAATACGTAATAATAAATACAATACCAAGTAAAATAACTAAAACTCAGTATAATATCGATTTAGTAGGTTTGTCAATAAGAAAATAATCAATAAATTCAGAATGATCGGTTTCATATGTTCTATTTTCATACATACCTAATAATAATAATAATAATAAAATGTACTAAAAAATAAAATTATCTTGTAACTTCATACTTTTAGAAGTACCAAGTTGAATTATAATTTATATTTCAAAACTATCTACTAAAAATGTTGTAATGTCAAGTTTTATAACGGAAAGAACAGACATTAATGTAAGCAATTTAAATTCTTTTAAATTGTCCACCCATAGTTACATCAAAATGAATAGTAAAAGAAGTCTTAAAGTGTTATGTTTTTAGAAGATCAGAAAAAGTGGTTTCATAAAATATTAGTTGTTAACATTTTTTCACAACACTTAAGTTTTATGAAAAACTGCTGTTCACAACAAATGAGATACTAAAAATAAAATAAAACAATGGTTTAGTATTTATTTACAAATTATAGTGATAAAATTCAAAAACTTTTATGATAATTTAAAAATTATACTAATAAACATTTTAAATTTAAAATAAGTATACATAGGCATATATTTCTACGACAGATATCTTAAAAGTACATCTTTATAGTTTTATTTATTCAAAACAATCAATATGTGAATTAGGAATATTCAAAAATGGTGTGGTTATATTTTGTAGTTAAATTAAAGAAATAATATATACTTTAAAACAAACAAGCGAATTAAGTATATTGTTTGTATAGCTTAAAAAAATTTAAAAGTTAAGAAATAAGTTTCGAAATTATAAAACAAAAATATCGATACAAATCATTAATTAACGATATAATATAAATAATATTGATGTTCCATATATTTAACATTTTCAAACAAATATTCTGGACACCTAAATAATTTGAAATTTTTTAAGAAATGGGAAAAAGTATTTTTTACTCAGAATTTCCTAGAAGTATAATTTAGTAACGCATTACAATTATGGAATAGTAAGCCAATATAATAAAATCTAAAATGTCCGACGTACAGTAATGGTTATCAATTTGTACTGAACTTAGTTTTCCAAATAAAACTTTTTTTCAGATATATATATTATATGTATACCTATACAATTTTTTTTGAATTTTAATTTTATATTAAAATTTATAATAATCGATCAAAATTATTTTAAATTTCAAAAAAATCTATTTTATTCAAGAATTACATAGTTTCTTTAGGCATAAAAAAGACGATTATTATAGAATTGTATACATTTCTTAGAAATTATTTTTTCAAATGCAACTATTAGTAACCGATTTTAAATTAACCCGAATGTAAATGAAGCACACCGTGGCTAGACGGGTGTACCTACATACTATATTTCATTGGTTTACAACCAGTAAAGCGTATATACATAAGTTAATGATTATAATAGTAAATATTTTTATAAAAAATATTTAAAATTCAAAAGTCCACAAACTATTATATATACATTGATTTATCATCATAGTACGATTGAAAATATTATTCATAAATTACAATTTGAAATTAATTTGAATATAATATAATTGAGACCCTGCAGAGAAAAAAACGTAAATGTTCTACATGTCAAACATTCAAATATTAATTTGAAAAATGATTTTATATACGATGTATATCTAAAACGATGAGAAATTAACTCAAAACAAAGTAAATATAGATATATGGTATTTATAGACTTGCCACACAAACGTATAGTTAGCATATCTATAGACAAAAATTATAATGTACATCAATATAAATATGTATGTTTATAATATGACTTGGAAACTAAATATTTCGCAGAATATAAACATGTCCGTCACAGTTCATCAAATTTGACCTTTTAGACCCTACAATAGAACAATGAAAATGTTTAGTTTGTTTAGTTGAAAAAAAACGTGATCATACATAATATACTAATGAAATTTTTCATCAGAATAGCTTTCGTTTGATTTATTGCCAAATATACGTATAAATTATTTTTAACATTATTTCGTATGAGTTAATATTATGTTGTTATTAGGTTTTTGAGCTGTATTGTTTTCATTTTTTTTTTTTTTTTTTTTTTAGCGGTTCGTTTAGTATGGATATTAAACTGATAATAAAATACATACCTACAATTATATAAGTAGAATAAATAAATAACAAAATATGTAATTACTATGTATTAACAGTTAACATAATAAAACGCACACATAAATATTTTAAATACAATTTAAAAATCAAATCATACAAAAAAACAACTGGATATATATATATTATATATGTTATATGAAATATAATATATACCATCATTGTGTTTTCACCTAATCCGTTATTTTTGATTAGAATTATTTATATCAATAGTAAAATAGTATAAACATATTCATTAAAAATTAAAATAGTAATAAATGAACGAAAAAAAATGTCTTTAAATAAGTACTTATTCGATGGTTAAATGTATACAGTTATATATTTCGTTATGTAGGTTTGTCTTTTCAATTAAATATATTAAACGGAACACAATGATTTGAACTTTTAAAAATATTTAGAGCAGAACCAACACCTAGAGTATAATCGACCTTTTACCTACTTCTAAAAAAAAACTAAATATCGTAACAATAAAGATACAGGTTAAATTATGTCCATGATCCAATGGAATAGGTATTTACTCTTCGTATTTAATCTATTTCACAGCCTATATTTCGAGTGTTAGAGATAAACCATTGATATCATAAGAATCGAATAAGATTATTTTGAATTTTTTTTAAGCTTTTTGACTGTTTTTAAATAATAAAAGCCAAATAAGGAGTGCAAAAATGAAAATAAGAACAACCAATTGATCTCACAAAGTTTTTAGTTTAGAGTCTAATGAAGTCTAAATTTCCATACACCTTATTCCTAAACAAATATTTAATACACTCTGACACTCGTATTAAAACAAATTTTCATATCAAACCTTCCTCCAAAGTCATGAGTTGTGGCTTTTCTTGATAAATTAATATTTCCCGAAGAATAATTAAATCTAATAAATAGTCTTTTCATTATTTTACGATAAATGATTATATACATATCTAGGTATACATTTATATTCAAATTATAATTATTCAAATTGTAGTTTAATTTCATCATCCATGTTTCTAATGTCCCAAAATATTTTTTGTATTGTCTGCAAATTATGTGATTTTCGATTACAAAATAACTTTCGGGACATCGTTTAAAAAACTACAAAATAAAATAGAAAATAAGTGATCTTCTTAATAGTTGAGACACTGTTGAAGTAACTTAGACTTGTCCTGAGAGGTAGTTTCAATATTCGATAATTTGAGCAGGTACTACCTGAAATCGATGAGTGAAATTAAGAAATAAGCTATTAAGCAAATCTATACAATAATGTTTGGTGTTATTTAAACATACTTTAGTAACACATTATATAATTTAATATTCCTGCTTATGATAATGTAAAGTCGTTAAAATATATATTATAATTATTATTATCAATGTCATTTAATTATACTGAATTAACAAATGAAATGAATAGAAAAACGAATTTAAAAAATATTTCTCAAACAATATAGATATATAGATTTATAAAAGCGAATTAACAGATATGTATTTGTGTCAATGTGTTACTTAGATATTTTTAAATTCAAAATAATGTATTGTTAATTTTACTTACATTGCCACAAAAGTACGTTTAAAATTTTTCCAGAAGTTTCATTGTCTATTATTGCCCCCTATTATAAATGTTCGGAATGCTGTACCATTACCATCAAATTCTAATGTTAGATAGTATTTAATTTATTAGAAATTATTTTTATATTTTTTTTGGTTATACAAAAAGTTTTGATTACATAATTTGTTAAAATTTTGAATCAAGGTTAATTAAAATTTTCAACTATAGGTATCCCTGAAAACTAAAAATGATGTAAGTCGAATGTTTAACATCACTTTCAAACTTTTGATTGAAGTAAGTACTACTTTTATTCTGATTTGTTAAATATTTAACTGGAGGGTCCTTTGTTTATTTAAAGTACGGGAGTAAATATTACCAAACTAAAGTCTAGGGGTTGTTGAAAATTCTACATTATGTTTCACCCCGAATATTCTGTATAAAACACCTTTAACCGTACACCATATTCATATTTTGTAAGCAATATTATTATGAGTAAACCTCTTCAGACTGTATGAAAAATTGTTTGCATACATATGGTTAAATACGTCCTAATTAAACATCTGCCTTGGACTATAAATATATGATTTTATATATTACTGTAGAAATTGCTTAAAAGCAAATATAGTTTGAGAGTTTTTAAATAAAAACTTTTAATAATATTCATAATAATAACATCACTCTAATCCAGCATATAAAATACAATTAATGCAATAAACAAATTTGTACATTACAAACAACTTATTAGGTAGGCATAGCTAAGTAAGTAAATATTGCAATCATAAACTGTTATTTTATCGATTTTTTTTTTTTAACTAAATTTATATATTTTTATATTGTAAAAAAAAAAAATTTATATGTATTATATCAAGTTTGGTTGATTGCACCACAAATTGTATAGTGACAAATATGTTTTCGTAGAAAAAAAAAATAACGGCCAGCAAACAATATATTTAATTATACGTCTAGTGGAATATCGATTATAAGTTACTCCGGGAATATAACTGAAAATACAACTGATTGATTTTTTCATAGGATAATATAATAGTCTATGCGTGGGTAGCTACAAAAATCAGAGAAAACAAATAAATGATTAACCATCCCTTTTGTTTTTCCAAACACTAAATCGTACGCAGATAAATCCGATTGTTCGTTAGTCACACCAATCTCGAAAGTTTTGTACAATTAAATTATTGGCCAACAATCAGGTTGACTAGTGTATGTATATTGTATATATATTCTATAAACACGGCTAGCAATTATTGTGAGCGTTACAGTGTGCTTGTGTAAGTATAAACATATAAATATATTATAAGTATCTACAAACTTTACAGGATTTAGTTAATCACGGAAAGGTACTGCAGCACGTGAGTACTATTTAGAAAGAAAAACAAAAAGATTTCAGAAGGAAACTGAACTTTTCTTCGTTACATTTCCGAAATAAACAACCAGATGAAATAATTTTTTGGGTCATTCACAAATGTTCTAGAATTGTGTATATGATGGCAATTTTATCGTACCGAACAATCACAATTCATCGAAAGACAGGTACCCACTCATAAAACTCACGGCAAAAGAAAATTACGTTACAATTAAAACCTTCAGGTAATTTTAAAAAATAAATGGTTTAATAATCAGATGTTCTAAATATGGATAGACGTGAAATTTGAATTAAAACTAGTTATTTTTAAAATTAATTGATATACCTAGCATTTTAAATCTAATTGTTTAATTGTTTTTATGCTTCATATGTTATCGTCGTAGTATGCAGTAATATAATTGTTATAAACGAATAGATGTAAATGTGGGAAATCTTCTAAAGTAATCAATTGCACTAGATTGTGTTGATTTACTTAATTTGAAGGTGAAAATGTATTTAGCTATCATAAAAAATTTAATTATGTAAGTAAAGATTTAAATATTTTAAATAATAATTTCTTGAGATAGATTTTAACAGTAAAAAAAAAATAGCTGTTTTTTTAATTTTGAAATCTTACCACAATTCACTTATTAATGCTTATAAGCAACATTTTTAGTAATAGGCACCTATTTATAATTACAATGTCCTATCGATTAACTCTTAATTAAATGTCTTAATATATATTTAAATCATTTACAAGAGATATTATTATGGAAAATTTAATCGGAATTTGTTTTTGCATAATATAATAACAACGTAAAAATGCATTTGTATACTATATGAGTATGCGCTATTACAAATTATTACAAATATGGTGTAGGAAATTTTTCGAGACCTATAGCCACTAATCATTGTAGAGGTTTTTGAAACCTACACACATATCAACGATGTTTACTCTTTATAGGTATGTATACTCTCATACAGTCATAATATAGGCTAATGTTTATAGGGCAACAGTAGCAGCATCAGCGATAAGACACTGGGCTACATCATGTTCCCTCGTCAACGACAACGATGAACACGACTTCATTTTATCTTTTTTTTTCCGTGCACGTATATGTGTTAAAGAGTATACGTGAGCGCCGAAAAGTACTAGTCGTAGCGAAATTTACACATAATTAATTCAATTAATGTCGGCAGCGTAGGGCAAAAGTTTCACTCCAATGTTTACTTTTTATCGTCCCATAACCAAACTTCCCATCCACTTACCCGAGCACATTATTATACCGCATTTTGTTAAATATTTACTAGCCGACAAGCCATATAGCCATATATATATGTTGTGTGTGTGTGTGTGTGTAAAAAGTAAGAAAAATAGAGGAAATAAAGTAAAATCCCATGAACAGTTCTCAACAGATACAGAATACTGAAACAAAAATGCTGTCGTAATATTCTAATAAAATACATAATATTAAAGACGTATAATAAATGAGAATACAAGAAGCAGAAAATATTAAAAATAAATACATAAAAATTATTGCTTATAAATCAAAAACGAGACGACAATATGACACACTAAGAAAACTTAGGAACGTATGTGAATGAGTGTTTTCGCACATGCATATGTGTGAGCGGATATGATGACAGTATTGGCTGGATATAATATTATCTTTATATGTCGAAAAAAAAAACCATACCATACGTCTATTCTGTACATTTCTTAATTGGAGAATATTACAATGCTATATAAGACCTTAAAATTATACCTTCGAGAATATTGTTTTAACCAAATAACTATTGCTGTATATCATTTTTATTTGCAGATAAAAAAAAAAAAATGATACGAAAGAAGAAAAAACATACAATTATACAGCAAATTGTTGATAAATCTGATTATTGTATTTATTTTTTTGGTTGTCGGTTTAGTTTAAATCTAAAAAAGAAAAGTTAACCAAGAGAATATCGATACATCTATATGCTAAATAAGAAACTGGGACTATAAACCTTATAAGTATTAGCGCACTTCCAGTTGAATAATTAAGAAGCATATTTCATTACTTTATCTCTTCTCTGAAATCAATTTAAGATAAAAACAATTTAGAACATTTTTGAGACTAGATAATTCTTCCAATATGATGAAAACAAAACCTACATGGATAAATTAATATATTTTAAATAGTAATTTAAAAATAACTGTTTCTTTTCTGTGAAACTTTTTTTTATCAAATCCATGGAAAAAAATGTTTAATTAAATCCATCCACGTTTTTCAAGTTTGCAATTAACACGTGTTTCGTTTAAATTAATATTCTTATTTCGTAACCAAACATGCAAATTTAAAATTAATTTTTATTGTAATTTCTTATCGACTTTTGAAGGTAATGAAATCTAACAACACCTTTATTTATATGCACGAGCATGTTATAGGTTATAATTTATACATATACATTGAATGGTAATTAATATTTATAATTTATATTAACAATTAATTATTATCTCCCATACATGAAATTAAATTTATTATTTTTGATGATTATAATGCCTGTAATTTTATTTTTCCTCTGAATAGCACACAATAATTTCTAGCTGAAGATTGAACAACAGACATTATACATTACAGGTATGTGATATATAATATAATTGATTACAAATATATATTATGCATGTACAACATATTCTATACAATTGCTGAAGGATGTAAATTCAAGTCTATATATTTATTAATTCCATCAACGGTTTGAATAGAACGAATGAAATAATGGATACGTTACTGTAAGTAAACATTATAATTGACTGCATATTATTATGATATTATTATCAGTTTAATGCGAACTATTTAACTATTGTGCGAGGAATACGAAGAACACTCATAACTATAATAATAATTATAGTGGTTGATTGGCTTCTTGCTACTTGCCCCTTCATCAACCATAATTATTGTATGCTTAAGGAAAACCCCTTTGTACCAATTTTTAATGTTGATTTTTATGGATTTATTTCATAGCTCGCACGCAATATATTCTATGTTATTAAATTAAGTCATATTTTAAAACTACTACATAATTAAGCATCAGACTTAAGGAATAATTTAGGTAATACAATTTAAAGTTAACGTTCTATTAACCAAAAGTCGATCAACAATAAACAATGAGACAACATCCATACTCTGCTTAAATACCTACCTAAGTAGCTATTATTAGTAGGTATAATACTATACATAATATACATAGTATTAAGGGGAAAAAATAGGTATTTAGTATAATCCTGTAGAGAATTATAAGTATTTACTCGTAAACCTATACACAATTAAATCAATAAAAAACTATCTGAAACGATTTAATATAATATTATTTACGTCATGATTCAATTAATACTAATTTTTTAGTCCATTCAAGTTAACTTTACAGAGTGAATATAGATAGACAAATTATAAACGAATATTTTCGTAATGAAATGAATGTTTTAATCGTACACTGATTTGTATAATTTAAATTTCTTGAAAATAATTCAGGAAAATTGTTAATACCTAAATAATAATGCAATAAATAAACATTTCGTTCATAAAAAGGTTACAATCTCATTAAAAAAAATATATATATATATGTTACTGAGTAAAAATTATATATCATTAAAAACAAAACAAAAATCCCTTTCTATAAAGGAAATCTAAATTGCTCCGGTGTAAATACGTGTAGAGTAACACATACTAGCATTGCATTGTTGTTGCTTATTAATTATTTACTATGTCAACATATTCAACTGGTCCTAGCAATAAATTGTGTATTTGTTGTACACCATTATACTACCAGTGACCAGTCACTTCTTGAAACTATTATTATTAAACAAGGCTCCTGTGTAAAATGTTAACATCGCATTTGGATATATCATAGAGTAGAATTTAAAAAGAGCGATTTTTTTTCTTATTCTCTTTTCCCCAGAACGATTTTTTTCCCATAATAGAAAACGAATGCAATTTAATGCAATTGTTAAAGAAGATTACTATTATGCTACATGGCGTTTTTAGTAAAAATATACATTTCAAAGGAGGCAATTTTTAACAAAGAACATTCACTGAAAGCCATTATATTTTACATTTGTACTTGAAAGAATCTATTTTGAAGCGAAAAAAATTTAATTTTGAGCTTATTAACTATAATGTTACCTTCATAAATATTTTCTTCAAAAATCACGCACTGTTATTACTATTATTTTATTTTATTTAATAAACGTTGTTTTTATCTCTGAAATAAAATGTGTTGTGTTTATAAATAATATAATATAAAATATACAAGAAACTAAAACGTCAAAATAATTACAAAAAAATATCATTTATAAAACATTAAGGTTTTCAATTATGTACCTATGTTTACATAATAAGTACTTATTAATAATTTTAAAGCACATGGATAATTTTAATAAAAATATTAGATCGTTTATATAATATAATAAAATTACACATTATTATATTATAGCGATAAAATGTAGGATATATTTAGGATAAAATATTTATCGGATAAATATTATATTCAAAAGTGTTATGCCAAAAATTATTATTTGTAAATCAGAGGGGTGAAATTTAATTTTAAATATGTATTTATTATTGTTACCGTAAGCAAGCATTTTAGCATTCCTGCAATTTTCCTTGAAAACGATATTTCTATACATGTCGTGAACTGTGAGTAATAACACCAAAATATATGTCATTTTTATTTTATTTTTTTTTTTTTTTTTTGCTCTCGGCTGTATTTGAAATTTATGAATAGAATGATTTATATCAATCCCTTCCCTCATAAATTGTATCACAAGTAGGTTATTCGGTATTTACGTATGTGACGGTATTAAAATCAAATGTTAGAAATCTATGTCACTAAGTATAAACGATGCATTTAGATAATTTATATAATACATAAGTATAGGTAATTATATACCTACACATATAAATGGGCGAGTAGATAACCATTCAAATGTACAGTATGTTTCTCATAATTGATTATGTCATTTGTAATTTATAATATATATGTGTTTAATTTATATTTATAGTAGGTTTATGGTAAGTAACCTAACATAATAAACGAAAATAAATCAGAACGAAGACAATATGGCCAGACGATTCCATATTTTATTTATGTATATATTCAAGTAATTTATTTATTTGTTATAGTATGGTTGAATTATTTTTTTCCAGAAAAATTGCATTTGTATATTTAAAAACATCACTTTAAATACATTTAGTTTCACTATATTGTACAATGTATTATATTAATCTGAATTATTATTGGACTATATCAGTACCACAAATATTATTATTATTACTGTTGTAACGAAAAAATAATTAAAATATTAGTAATATTAACATTTTATACAAATATATAATATTTTATTTTTAATTCTGATATTTTGAAATATATTAATTATTTTTTACATTTCAATACTTTCCACCCAACAGTGTAAACTAGATCAAATTTGCGATCAGAAACTACTACATAACTGATACTGATGATACTAGTATATTTTCTAGCATAAAAAGTGTTTTCTGACTCAATAAATAAGTAAATAAACACATTATTGTAAAATCAATACATTCATATCATTACGCCCAGAATCTAAAATATACATAACTGCAGCGATAAGAGCTTAAAAATCTCCATGCAGATTCTTATATATACACGAATAATTTAATTTTCAAAGTAAATAAATAGTTTTTATTAGCTTAATAAATTTTAAAAATATGTTAATACCTACATGCAGTTATTAAAACTAATATTATTAGATCAAATTAAATGAATGAGTGAAATCTGTGGTATAATTTATGAATAATTATGATACATATTATAATTTCGGTAATTTATTTATTTATTTATTTTTTTTTTTTTTGGTTTATGAACTGTAAATTTTCAACGTTTTTCAAAGTTTTCATTTATTTTAGATTATATTAAATTATTTTCGTTATTTCAATTAATCTCATTGTTTACTAAAAATATATAAAAGAGAAAAGATATTATATTTTTATATCATCATCGTGATGGTAATATTGAACAGTAGTAATAATACTGAAACATCTCATACATTTATCGAGCAATACAAATATATAAATGCTAGTGTTTTATGTATTAGAATATAAAATTTCCGTACATTTTTTTTATATCCAGAAAACAAATTTTAGAGCTATAAAAAAATATTGATAACTTTCGCTTATGGCGCTAATATTTAGTAGGACATCGAAAAAATAATGATAAAATACTATAATTTTAACGACTTAACCAAATAATATTCAAATTAAAACAAATATACATCCTTCTAGTGCAGTCTAGTCTTATATTCAATATAATCTAATCCTTTATATAGGAGATATGACTTTCACAGAACGTACAGCGTAAATTCAGAATACAAACGAATCAAAGCTAGAGCACCGCGGGGTTCAAAATTAATATCATTAATATTTAATAATACCTTCTGATCTTCTAACTAATGAAAACACAATTCCTGAACTAAACACGCGAATGATATCTATTTAACCTCAAAGAATTAACATTGAGAAAATAGAAATTCAAAATATACAAGATAACATTAAGAATAAAAATGGACAAAAAAAATTACCTTTAGCATCCATATCAATCATTATAATAATTTTTATCAGAAACGCAAAACTTTACAACAAATTCCAAATTTAAATAAATCAAAAATTATACCTATTGAAATAGTATCAAACAAAATTTCAAGTAACTACGATTAACAATCTTTAAAATATAATAATATACTAATATTTTTAAGAATGTAAGTATTTAAATCTTTTCAGATATGAGTCATTTAAAGTTATTTCATTAGAAAACTTTAAAATTGTTATTCGTAACGCAAATATTTGTAATCAACCATTTTGCTGACTAAGAATATATAACAAACAAAAAAAAAAACTTATTATTGTTAAAGATGCTGTGGGCTACCTACCATGATAAAATTATTGGCTATTTCATCAATTATTTATTTTTTATTACAATAAAACAATACTATTAATATGAAAGTATATTATTCAACGAAAAAAAAAACACATACCAATCTAAAATACTTTTGACATATGATGTGGACAGTGGACATATGTTGTACAATAGGTACAATTTTAAACACTAAAATTATTGTTAAGTTTAAAGTATCAACATAAACGATCGATACAGTAATTTTCTTCCATCTTTTAAAATAAAATTAATTATTCAACTGTAAACACAATACCAATATCGGCATTTGGCAGAGAATAATGAGTGGTATACTTTGTTATTTAATTTGAAAGAAGTAATACACAACAGTAACATTAAAAATATAAGTAAAGCTTAAGGAAAAAGATTTTTTTTTTTTTGATTATTTCTTCGAACAATATAATTATGGTTGCGAGCATTTTGTTTGGAGATATCAGTGAAATAATTCATAATTGTAACATATTAAATTCAAAGTACTTTCTTACCACACGAAACTTTAGTTATATTAAAGCGAACTTAAAAAAATATTTGAACGGTCCTAAAAAAAAAAGATTAAATATAAAGAAATTATTGTAATTGAAGTGTTAACTGAATAATTAGAAAAAAAGCGGTCAAGTGGGTACCGCTCTGCTGTACATTAGGTGCCTTGTGGATCATTATTATATATTATATTAGTGTTAAATTTGAATCCAATGATAATTATCATTGTATACGAAAAACAATTCTGAACGAAGATGATTTGTCAGCCTAGGATATAATTTTCAGTGGTTGGTGAAAAAGGTGGTTTATGTTTTAATGGCCTGAATACATCAAAATTTAAGTTTTTTTATAAATATTATAAGCTAAACTTATGGAAAATCTTGTATTAAATTTTCAACTCTTAGATTCTTATACAAATAATTTTATGAATTTTACCTACAAAATAATTTGCAAATATTCATGGTTTTGACGAATTTTCGTCAATATTTGAACTTCAAATGCTAATAAAAAAAAATTGTGCCGATGTATTCTTATAATTTTTTAATCACTATAAGAATTATATATGAGGAACTTTGTATTAAATTTTCAAGTATTTTGATTGGGCCAAAAAAATTTTATTGACACTTCAAAAAAAAATTTTCAGAAAAATTGATAATTTAAGTTGTCTATAAATAGCTCAAAAAAGTTAACATTTTTTTAAAAATTTAATTGTATATAGATACAATGACATAAATATTTGGTGAAAATGTCAAGTATTTACTACAGTGATAAGTTTTTGAATTACAACCATATAAAAAAAATCGATTTGGTCGAAAACTGGTATCACATAAAATTTCCCGTTTTCCGTCATTTTTTTTCTCGATTTTTTTGAAAACTGTTGGAAAATGTTTACTTTTGACCTCTATAATGCACCAAGGATATTCACTTTTACATCGGAAACCACCCCTATATTTTGAAATTGGAGCATTATTTCGACTAGTTATGCTGTACAGTGTACACAGACACAAAAAAAAAAAAAACATCATTGTAAAATCAATACATTCATTACTTCGTTCAGAATCTAAAAAACAACTAGTATAACACCAATATAATTGTATACGATTTTATTTAATCTAATAATAATTGTCATTCAAATTATATATAATTTATATTTCATATTAATACTATTGTAAGTTTGAATGAAATGGCTAAATTATAAACGAAAGCGAAAATAACATTAATTATTTAATGAGTCTAAAATTAAATTTATTTAATCCCTGAAATTATTTAAGGATTGACGATTTAAAATCGATAGTCCTGAGTTTGACGTTTGGTAAAATAAACTTTAACAGGGTACAATGCTACATGTATCACAGCAAAAATTATATTAAATATGACTGTTATTATGTTGACCAACACCAAAAGAACCCCACTCACCATAAAAAAAAAAAAAATAAATAAATAAATAAATAAATAAAAACCTCATGTTATAATATCGCATTCACTATACGAGACGTTGGTTTACGAGGTAAAATGATAAAACAAAACGACGTAACGTACAATATTTGCATAGATAGCTCATCAAACACATATAATAAACTGATATTTATCGTTTGACATAATAATAATTAATATGACAGGGAGTAAATAACAAGCTATGTATCATGAAATTCTAAATTCCAATTTCTTATCCGAACAATAAATTATGCATATATGATAATAAATTAAGTGTATGCAAGGACGTTCACGATAATTGTTAAACCATTAAAATATATCTATGAATTCATAGCGTATAGTGAATTTTACATTACACATCCGTTCCAAATCATCACCACCAAACTGATTGTGAATAAGGAGACAATCATAACCACAATGAATTATGCTAAAATATAAAATATAGTAATTTATTAAATCAATCTGATAAAATATACATACACAATAAATACCTACTTCCAATTGTATCCATTTTTTAACGTTATCGACCTTTACCACTTTATAAAAGACTGAGCTATTTACAATTATACTATAAATATGATGTGTGTTTGTATCCGTGTGAAATATATAATACTATACATTATTATTTAGGTGTTAACCTATACATAATAGCTATATAAACTATAAAAAACGTAGTTCCTAAAACTAATTTTGAATAAAATGTATTTATGTGCATCGCATAATATATTAGTGTAACGAATGTGCAATTTAAAAACGTGCTACAAAATTTAAATATTATATTAACTACAAGGATAGAACATTTTTTTTTCCAAAACCGACTGTATCATATTCGTTACGTCCTACGTAACAATGAATAATGTTATAAAACCTTCATACAATTTTATTTTCCACCTTATTTTTAGTTTTATTTAGGCTAATAAATATATCTAAAAATACTTGTTAGATTATATAGCTTTTTAATGATAGTTAAAAACATTTGATTGGATAACAACATATACAGCACGATACGTATTTTTGAAGTATAAGAATTAGACTTTGATGCTAAGTAGGTACATTAAACGATTATTAAATTGAAAGACTTAAACTGAATTATCAAATATAAATAATACTGAAATTAAAATCTAATGTAACCCAAAAAATGTATACAATCTATACGATTGAGTAACATATCACAATTTAAAGAATTGTAAAATTGATAAAACTGTAAACTGCAAGAACCAGTTATATTAGATTAAAGAGAGAAACTCTTACAAAACAAATTAAAATTTCACCGTGATTGGTAAAATTTTAATTTCGAAAAAGAATACAAACCGAAAGAACATTTAACGGTATTATTGTTTAAAGAAATATTCTAAAACAATATGTTAATTATTTATTCACATTTATATAGTACTCTAATTAAAATGTTTACAATAAATATTTATTAAATGTAGACTCGATATGAAAGTACTTAACATTTAAATATAAAAAATTACTTCTATAATTTTTTAATCATAATTATTCTTGGTATATGTATTCTAAATCCCAATAAACAAAATGTTAGTGAAATAAAAAAAAAAACCACCCTAAAATCCACATTTGCATATATATATATACATTTATATAAATATCATATACAAGTCATAATTATAAAATGGATTATATTATAGTCAAATATACTCGTACAACATAAAAAGTTGATAATTACTAATCACTAACATCCGTTTAAATAATTTAAAAAATAATACGTAACTTTTTCTTGGACTAATAAATACCTATTCAACCTCGTATAGTCATTAAATTAGTTAAATTATTTCACATAAATTCGATCACCACGTTCATCCTATTTCATAAAGGAAAACCTAAAAGGATAACGCATTTTGTTACTCTTTACGCTAAGACATCTTCCCACGGTTTCAATGCACAACATTAAGAAAACTGGAAAATTATATAATTCTCAGCCCTAACTATACGCGCTGTTCGTCCGTCATTGCATAGAATGATTGAGATTCACTATAAGGCCGTTTGATTGCTGGTCATCTATCTAGGTACTTTGATTTTCCCGTTAACTTATGATTTAGAAGGTAAGGAATAAATATCAAAGCCTTATAGGCGTAAATTGGTCAGATTAATATAAATATATACATATATATATATATATATTGATGAATATATTACATTATGAAATTCACCCGAAGAAAATTGGTGTAATATATATAAGGTGATGAAATAATTTGAATAAAGAAACTTGAATAGCATGTTTACTATTTAACGTATAGAGGTAAATATTAGCGATATTATATAAGAACAAACAAGTTTAACAAGACAAAAACGGAAAAATTTGACCACCTTATATAACACACAGTTTAACTTTAGAGACGCAACTGGTCTACCTAAATACAAAATATAGTATAATGATTATATTTATACCACGTGTAATATCATATATTACCGTGATTATTTCTAATTCAGAGATAAGATTATAATAACAATCAACACTCAAAAGTTTAAAACATCTGAGAATATTATGAAAATACCTTTATAGGTAAATACTGATAATTCTTTTTATATTTTTAACAATAGAGTTAATATTCATATAATTTTGTAATTAAGGTAATAATAAACAGATAAAAACAATTTCATAGCTAAATATTAAAGACATATTATTAATAAAATTAAATTTAGGACATTTTTTAATCATTATATAACTTAAAAAGACGGTGTTGTATATACAAAATATTAAGCAGCAAAAACAGAAATGTTAAAATTTTTGAAAAATCAATATGAATGGTCCCGTTGATTCCCCCTAGACCGTCTTTCATCGAAGTAGTAAACGTTAACCATCACTATTTCAAACGTTTATATTTTCTCACCGAACGTAATTTCTCCATACCTTACATATTTTATGCTCAGACATATATCATTTTTACGCACACGCACCCGAATTAATTTGTCAATACCTTTGAGTTTATAAATTCAAAAATATGTGTGCATGCATATATTTATTCAAAAAGTTGAATATAAACAAACAGTAAATTTTGGTTTACTTAAACTTCCTCCTATTTTGATCGTATATGCATTTAAAATGGTCATTTTCTAATAAATTGTCTAAAATGCTTCTCATATCAAGGAATGTGCTCAATATAACAACATATTTTATCAGTTATGGAATCAAACTTTGAATTAAAATACACGTTTTATAGTTCTAAATAAAAAGAAAATATGTGTCATATTTCGTATACGTACAATCGATTATGATTATAATTATACTAATGACATATTTTTAAAACAGTTAATTGAATTCAACGTCTAAAAATAAAATAATGTAACAAAGTAACCAGTCTACTGTATACTAAGTATCGATTATTGAGTGGGTTGTTGGTTAGTCAATGCATAAAATTTGAATTCAATGACAATATTAAAAAGAACTAAGGATTGTCCACTTTTGACTTACAAAAATTATAAACTAAATCCAATTTAATACGATAAATCTACCTCTAAATTGATGATCAGTGCATTTTTTTTTTTTTTTTTTTTTTTTTTACTAGGAAAACTGTCTCATGTGGCACAAAAAATACATACACATATCATTGAAAAATCAATACTTGCACTGCATCACTTCACTCAAAATCTAAAATTATAAAAAAAAATAATACGGAGTAAGTTTACAAAGTAAACATTGCAATTAGTATTTTTTAGATATTATATAATGTAGTTTTATAAAATAAATTGTTATTCGATTCGGTTGAAAATTTCACACATTTATTTTACTGTTTACTCTTGTTAAAATGTTAAATTTATTGTCACTACATATTGTAGTTTTTAAGTAATCGCAAATCAATCAAACTAAGTTATAAATAGAGAATAACTTTATGTTTTAATTTGGTATCTGAAGATTATTATTTTACAATACTGTTAAATGTTAATACATACAACTATGCATAATCACGAAATTATCACACTAGGCGGTCATTTTAATCTTGACACATAGAATCTGCTTGAAAATGAAGGAAATAAATTATCCTTCTAGTGATATAATAATCACTGCAAACATACTTCGAAATACATATTTTCCCACTCTAGTTTACTCAATATCTATCACTTTATCTTGGTGTTTCTTGTGCACTCTTTTTAAACTCCCTAGCGCAAACGCAGAATTGAGAACAAAACACAACCTACAATATTTCCGTAAATCGAACGGAACGCGTCAAAAAACATTTGTACAGTACCTACCTACTATAGCTAATGGAAGAAATGTGTAATCGTGTTATTTTTCACTCCGTGTATTAGACCTATACTAGCGCAAATACGCACATTCACATACAACTATTATACATGTACAATCTAAATATAAATATATAATTGAATCTCATTCAAATGCATGGGATGGTCAAAGTTTAGAGCTAGAATTTATGTCATGAAATATAAAAAAGTAAAATATGATAAAATATAATTCATCAACAATGATTTTAAAAATAATATTAATATCCAAACTACCATTTAGAAAGAGAAGAATCTCATAATATAAAATTTAATTGAATTTAGTAACCTTATATGCGTATCATTATATATACATCATATTATTTATAGGTCATGATTTGTTGTATCAATCACGTTATAATTGTTAAGAAAAATCAGTAGAGCTGTACAGCTTATCGTTAAATTTATAATAAATACAATAATTTGTGTATACATATATTTTTAAACTAATTAATAATATTTAATAATAAAATTATCAAAGTTCTATACATTATGAAAACAAGATAAATTCATCATTAAGTCAGCTGGTTTCTTATAAATCATTAATTCGGATTGACGAAATTTGAAATATACATATTCATGTCTTTTCCCACGATCCACTGATTATATACATGTATTTGTAAAAACGTGATTGCTTTTTGTTGAGTAATTAAACAATGAATTAAAATACATTTTCAAAAGTCCCATCATATCACAAGTCTACAGGTAAATAATATTAATTTTCAAAAACAAGAAAAGTCAAACCAAGTTATTCTGGTAATTTTTCATCTAATTCATACACACACCGCATTATCATGTGTAATATTCACAATGGAATCATGTATTATATTGTACTAAATATGTCGCAATTACAAGTTTACATGTCTTCGTGTTTCCGATTTCCAAATGATGACAAAACATTTGCGTAGAGGAATATTATTGGTGTATCGTATAACAAAGTTAATATAATGCACTACATATTACTACAATACAATTGTTGCTATATACGTCAACGAGAAATTACCAATATGTAAAGCGGAAGTAAAGCATATACCTATACATAGCTTCCATTATTTCAAGAGACAATCGATTCGTTGACTGAAAACAATTAAATAAAGTAATCTGCACCCATAACTATACCTGCATATACACATACAATCCAACACACGTAGTATAATATATGTTTCAAATGTAAGTCGAGCCATACAGCATTGTCTCGATTTTATGGTGATTAAAACGATCTTTGTGGAAAATACGTTGGTGGCGAAGACAATAAGACTACAACGTTACGCTAAAACATTTGAAGGGTATATATTGTATATATAAATTACTATATTATATATATACATATATACATACCGTGTATTAGGACAATTTAATAGTCCCATAAACAACACAAATTGAGACAACAATGGAACATTCAATTTAAATATTATCATATCGTAATAATCATTCCGTCTAATCGAACACAATTAACCCACCTAATAACCTAAATTCGGATCTTAGTCGATGTTTAGGTTGTTTAGGTTACACGATGAGCAGTTTATACAAAGGAAACGCCTAATAACAATAGGCAACTAATAGTAGACTTAATTTGCCAATATGATTATATGTATAAATTTGATTATTAAACAAGATTCGGTTTATGATATGAAATTCCACTTTCTTATATATAAATACATACAACTATTAGAAATTGCAACAATGAATTCAATTTGAATAAAAAAAAAAAAACGTGAGTAAAACAAAGAATAATTAACTAAACAATCTATTTCGTTGAATATATTTCTTTTAAACTACAAATGATCAAAAATATATTGCATTAAGTTACTACAAAGTTATAAATAAATAAATTCAAATTACATAATGGAAAACATTAAAACAGGTTAGCATTTTTAAAAGTTATATTTAGTTATTTGTAATTGACTAGTTCCCGAAAATTATAGCATTAAAATTAATCGTAGCTAATAATAAAAATTTAAAGTTTCAATAATTTCACCCAAACAACGAAATTAATTAAACTCAATAAAAACCAACAAAGTAAACTTGATTATTCAATTAGGTTATTAATATTAATGGGTTATAAAATTATATACTTATTAAGTATAATTTGTCAATTATTCAGAATCCTATAATAAATGAATTGAATATATCCAAACTAAACATTAGACAAAATCATATTAAAATAAAAAACGGAATAAGAACAAAAATATATGAAATATTTACGTATCAGCAAGTTTTAGATTAGATTTTGAGTTCGAGAGAAACTGTCACCGAGGCTATAGTGGAAACATAATGAACTGCATAGGTGCCTTACACGTCATATGTGATGCAGTGAAAATACCATGTCACTTTTAAGTATAAAAATGTAAACACACATAGTGAACATTTGAAAAACGAGTTTCAAATAAATATAGTCGACAGTAAAGAGAATTACCCATTTTATTTATTAAATAAAATAAAAAAATAAGAGGGAAGAAAATCGCATCCAATCTGACAATTTTCATCATCAATAATACATCTGATGGCTTACCGCAGCATCTATACACATTATGAGGATATTTTTTCTGTATGTTTCAATAAAATAAATGATGCATTTATTCAAATTTAACGAAAAAATATTTTAGGATGCTTACATAATATGTGTACAGTTAATAACTGTCCAGTTTAATACAACACGTATATATAAGTTGTTCATTGAAAAATATATAGGTAAATATAATAAATTACATTATATAAAAACGTTGGTTGGTGTCAATATTATCGTACACGCAAAAAATACAAGTCGAGACAAATATCATCGTTTCTTCGGATGACTTGTTATTATAACAATTTAGTACAATACTATGATATGGGGTATGTTTACACGTAAGAATGAAGATGTTAGTCCTTGCACAGTGCCACAACGTGGTTATTTTTTTGTTGATTCAAAAGTAATTTAAACATTGTTTTCTCTGCCAGTGGCATTTTTTCAGTGACTTCAAGGTTGGTGTCTATCTCCGGTCAGTGTACAGTAAATAATACAGTAAATAATGCTTATTGACACGATCTAATATTTTTTTCTCTCGTAGATTTCCGCTATTACTCGGACTTTGTCCTCTATCTACATCATATTACCACATTTTCTATATATTACATACACAGAAGGTAGTTATAGTTGTCTGTTAATACTAAATAGCATATAAAAACTAAAACTATTGGACTACTTGATGGTAAAATGATGCGAGAACATCGACTCCAGTAGTTATATCGATACATTATTTAGAGTGGTACACCTAAATACTAAGCGTAAATTATTTCGCTTTAATTTTTCATTAATTAAAACTATATAAAACGTAATTGTATTATTTGATATTTTGTTATCCGATTTAAAAGCTCGACATATTATAAAATGCAAACCAGTGAAAAACAGAAGACACGTGATAAAATAAATAAAAAATTAAATACAAATGCAGGAACTTGCAAGATATATATTATATAAATATGTAAGAGTTAAAATAATTACATACGTCATGTTTAAAAAAATAAAAATGATATATTTAACAAGAATTTAAGATTAACTAAAACAGTAGCTATCAAAATGTTGTTGCTAATGATGTCATACATGTTAAAGTAACAAATATTTAAACTGCAGAGTATTCAATTTTAATGATCTCATAAAAACAAGATTATTTCCTATGCAAATACGAAATAAGTAATTACAATATATTCGTTAATTATACCCAATACGTATAGTTCAAGATAACAATGAATAATAATAATATTAACGCCAAAATCAAACTTGTATATATGTATATTAATATTATTTTGATAATCAAGTTAGACGGCACACATAACTATACCTACAAAATATATTGTTAAATTTATAGTAGTTAAATATTTTATACTGATTATCAAATTCACCGCTGACCAGTTATGTACGTGTGAAATAATTAGCGCAAAAATCCAAAAATATACGTTTGAGCTATTATTCGTTTTTATATTATAACTGGTGCACAAAATAAATTCTATTCTCAAAATGTCGAAATCAAGTCTTTTAATAATCATATTTTTATATTGGTTGCAATTAGTATTATATACGTTAATCATAATACTTATTTCACGTCTTAATAGATTTCAAATAGATCTAGGTATCGAGGCTGGAAGACTGCGCACCGTTGTTAAAATGGCGAGTACCTGATTATTATTGTTTTAAATATCTAATAACACACTATTTAAATATCATGCCAAACAAGAGTTATCACTATTTGTATTATTATATAATTGGATGCAATAGTTGTGAATCATATTATTATTTATGTTTTGTGTTGTTGAGCCATAATGGTTGCAACTAATTGTCAGCATTACATTCCGATTCGAATATTTGCAAGTTCAATATTATATATAATTTCATATATACTATAAAGTCAAAAGGACTAAAAATATATCTATGAGGATTGCATTTAAATTATCATATTATTGTTGTTTTAATGTATAAATTATTGGGATGTACGTAAGTTGTATAACTATAAAAAAATATTTATATAATGTATTTTTTTTATTATTTTTACATGTTGAACCAGCAGATACAATGTTAATATCAATAAATGTATGTATATCAAGCTACATAGACAAGTAATAATTATATTTATATAGTAAGATAAAGTTTAAGCCTTCAAAAGTAAATAGGAAATTACATCCCATTATACTGCTTGCACGAGTATAAACACATATTATACTAGCATAGTGTTATAAAAGAAGTTTTTAGTATCATCAATATTTTCATCAAGTAATATAAATTTAAAATATTTACGTAACAAAATGAAACTTTAATTAAATTAAATACAACAGAGGTATTTTATTATTTTAATTTTATCATTGCGGCGTATCATTTGATTAAAGTTTCTTACTCAAGCGTTCCTCTATTTTAAACTATAATTAGTTATTATTTGTAGTCTCCACGCTGTCATTGTTAAAATCAGAAGAATATTTAATGCTCATTAACTAAAAACATTTTAACTATATTCACCATAGCCATAATATATACCTACATATATATATATATATATATTACGAAATAATAAAATCTCGAGATCAATATTCATAAGACACAATATAGAAAATGTCAAATACATAAAAATTTATTAAACTAAAAAAAAAAAAAGAAAAAAGTGAAGAATGTATAGTGTATACAGACATACAGGTAGATGTATATTCACAATTGCATTGACATAAATAGGAATTGAGTAACTAGGCAGGATTTGGTCTCCCAAACATCTACCAAGTCTTCTAAAATTTAAATTTCAGTGCTTAACTATAGGTGAAGATTTGACTTTTTTGTGTTCTTTTAAACATACATAAGAAATAATTAAAATTATTACATTTATAATATTAAAATTCAAATAACATGCAGTTATTTTACAACTATGAATTTATTTTTAAATCCAATAACAACATACTATTTTAAAATCAATTATTACCTATATATTTTTCTACATACTAAAATTATCTTGTTGTTAAAGCGGTCATAGCATGGTGTCCTAGTCTTTATTTTACGTATAGCTGAAAATTTCTTTCACATATAGCCGTGGGTTATAAAATGGGAACTTGAAAAAGTTTGTACAAGTTAGGGAATACGCTTTTGGTTAACACTATTTTTTATAGTTGCATAGTTAATTTTATTTACTTTAATAACTTTGTTTCCTAATAGTAATATGCTAATAATAATATTTCAAAAAAAATCTCTTACAATAATAAAATTTCACATAATAATAATTGTTTATGTTATATGTATTCAATACATGGCGTTTTAAAATAAAAATAATTATTTTCAAGAAAAAAATATAAGTACCTAGTTAAGTTACAAAATTTTGGAAATTGTTTTGAAATCAATATTTTATACTTTGAAAAGATGTTCATTATTTTTGTTTATTTAATTTTTTATTGGGGGGAGGGGATATATACCCTCAACAACCCATCACATATATGTACATAACACAAAGTAAGGTATATCATTAAATATTAATGGTAACAAACTATTATTTGTGATAATAATTCTTAAAAATTAAATAAGCTAATACGTAACAGAGTAATAAAATGTATAAAATTATAAAATAATAAACAAAATATAAAATATACAGTTATAGAGAATTCAATGGATATACTTATATTTTGACTTATTTCACCCTTCATTACTGAGATAACAGTACATTAAAATAATTTATTTTGTAATACAAATATCAATAAAAAAACGTATAAGTAGTAAAAATTTGAAATATTATAATAAACATTACTCTAAATTTATTTGAGAATCAAAAGTTTCTTTCATAATCTTTATCGTAATAACAGGCTTCTAACTACTTAAAAAAAAAAAAAAAATACAAAATTAATTAGAAGATCAAAAACTCTTAAATATATAATTAATAGATTACTTTAAACTTTTAAAGCAAATTCATACATTAAGTATATAAAAACAAAATATGATGGACTATGTAGGTATTTAAATAATTTAGTAAAAACCCAATTCTTTGAGTCTCATAAAATCGATATTAACAGTAAATTTTATAAAATTATATGTTAATAAAGGTCAATACTATGTGCTTAACATGACTGAGCATATATTTTCAGCATTAATAAACAAAATTATTTCTAGTTTCTAGAAAGTTATAACATATACTTCACATAAAAAAAAAAAAAAAAAAAATGAATTTATAATATAAAACTTGAAGATATTTTGATGCATTAACCATAGTATAGTTATATTGAAAACGATTAATTAAGACATTTCAATTTACAAGTGTTGCACAGTTGATAAGTGATAGTGATAAAAAAAATAACATATTTGAGATGGAACACCTTATCGGTTTTATAGAATACACAGTAAATATATAATATTGGTTTCTCGTGGAAAAAAAAGTCGGGTTCTATAATAATTTGTTTCTTGCCAAAATGTCTCATTACATATTATTCATGATGGGATGAAAATATTACAAGTTCTGAGACAGCAATAAAGAATCCATTGTGTACCGTCTGAATAATAATAATAATAAAAAAAACTGCACGCTCTTGTACACATGGTCGAGTAAAATGTATTTAAACTGCTTGAAAGATAAACAAATGAAAATAAACAACATCGATTATACTGAGTAAACAACGGATAACTGTTATCATAACACCGGATAATAATATACGATGCTAACTAAAGAGAAAAGTTCGGTATTTTTAATAAGGGTCTATTTTGTTCAGTGTAAATAATACTAGGTTAAAAAAAAAGTGTAAAATCGTCATTATTCAATTCAAAAATGATAGAATCAGCTTTCATTAATTATAATAAATACAAGTGCTATATGTAATGTTTTAATCGTTTTAGTTAAACTGACCATTCAATAACCCGGGACAACATGTAATTAAAGATGTATATTTGTGCATTTATGAGAAACGAAGCAAGTCTAATCAAAATTATATTCGTATGTCGTCTAAACAACTGCCGAACTGGCAACAAACATATAACTTTTTTTACAAGCGATATACTTTTGTTTATTATTATTATTATAACACAATAGATACAGGGTGAATTTTTGTATAGTGAACTAAACAATATCTTACAAGGAATCGTACGTTTTACTTCACTTTTTTTGTGTATTTTACTCTCTAAGTGATTTATTTGTTAAACAATTATTATAGCCGTACATTTATCTCACTCTAAGGGTTAGAACTCAAACACATTGGTGAGTCACATACATTAATGACTAATGAACATTTACAGTGCATAAATGTTCAGAAAGCACGCATAATATTCGTATAACCTATAAAATGTATCATAATAATATTAAATATTTATATTTTATTTAGCACGTTTGAAAGCAGCTGGTAACCAATAACTCGAATACAGTAATGTACCTATATTGCCTACACATTTCGCCGTGTCAAAATATATTTTTTTCTTAGGTTATACAATTCACTCGCAGTGCCGCAGTGGACGCCGCTTACGGATATAAAGTAATTATAAATTCAACATCGTTTGGAACAATCCAAAAGTATTCAGATACATTATGAAAATACGGTTATAAGACTCAAATTTTATAAAAATGATAAAAATTAACATTTTAGGTTAAAATTTAGAAATATATTGTTTTTGAAAAGTAACAGATTTTTGTTGGTTATAACTGGTTTTGATTCATACTTTTTTATGTGTGTATGCTCAACAAAATTAATTGAATTTTACAGTTATTGCTATTATCTTTTTTTATAATTTCATATATTTACCAATAAGTAATATGTATCACGGTAGATTAAAGTAAAAGCAAAATATGCAATATAATAAATTTCATAAGTAATTAAAAATTATAATTTTTTCTCACTCAGCCTTTAAGATTCATTCAGTTATAAGACTCACTTTTTGCTGGTCCCAAAATGAGTCTTATAAGCTACTTAAACTTACTTATACTTATTGTACTTAACAATAATAACTACGAATGAGCTCAGCCGGGTTTCTATTACGCATCATCTTTTAGTCAACTGAGAATAGAAAATGTAACTAAACTTTAAAGCAACTATGATAAATAAATAAGTATATACTATTTTAAAAATCTATGCTTTGATACACGTAATAATTGATATACATATTTTTATTTAGGTATCTAAAATATATTGAAATTACGAAGCTTAAGTTAGTTAGAACTTTTAATTTAATTAAATTATTATTTGATATATTACTACCCGCGATATGGGTATAAATCATTTTATTAAACAGAGATGCTAAAATATAAAATATCGAAGTTTAAAAGTCATATGTAAAAATGTAAAAAGTGGTTAAAATTATTATTACATATATGTATCTACATATGTATTAACTATTAAGTATAATTTTTTAATATATTTATACTTTGATTAGAGCAATGAATTTATTATTACTTATTCAATGAAAAGTGATTTTTTTTTATATATTTTATAACTGTCGTTGCTTTTTGAAGCAGTCATAAATAGAAGTTATAAATGCATCCATTTTCAACTTATCTGATAGAAAATCGGATATCATTAATATTTGAAGTTAACGTTTTAAATTTCAATGCTATAGAATACGTTAAAAATTACAAAAAACACGAAAATATTTATTCATTAAATTGATTGCAGTATATCAGAAACGACGATAAAATATAGTCGAATGGTATAATTCTGTAGCACAGATATATTATGTAAGTTTTAATGCGATCGTAGTGTAAAGTTGGATTGGAATTTACGAATTAAATAATGATCTCGTGAAAATAAAATAAACAGCAATGAACTTTAACAAGTTTAAGGTCATAAACGTAATGACTGTTTTTAATACCAACAATAAAAGTTAGAAACTGTCAACAAACAGAAAGGGTCCAAGGGTAATGGAGAAACCGTGATTTTGAGTTTTTGAATCGCAGTAGACAATTTATTGGAATCGTATAAATACGTGGTCGGTTCAAACGATGAGACGGAATCTCAACGATTAAAACGAATTTCTATCGGGTGCTATACCATCAGAACACGGAGGGATAATATTATTGCGTCGCATAATATGTTTTATCAGGATTATAAACGAGAACAGGCACGCGTCGTAATCACAACATAAAGCAAGTTGTTGAGTTGCAACATGAATAATACATAGTGTTATAATATAGGAACACGCATAGTAGTGCCTTCTATAAGTGTAAATATATGAAGAGAGGGTGGGGAGGATAAAGTGTTATAGTAGCAGTGAATTTATAGTTGTATTAACATTATAAACGTACAAGGAGCACCGGCAGCAACATCAATTGTAACAGTGTGTAAAAACGGTCGTATAATAATAATTAGCGACACGTCGACATCGTCGCCGCGCGTTGTGTCCTTCTCCTCCTCAATCCACTCAACTTTACAACTTACCGTATAGTAATAGTAATATACTTAGTGGCGCGTTATTGTTATTATTATTATAGTATCGTGTGTAATGGACTGCGTGTGCGAGATCGGTTCTTATGAGAGAAACTGTTGTAAAACGGGCGCGGCGTGATGATGATGGTATAATGCGTATGAATATAATTTGCGTTCAGCTTTTCACGCCCGTCGTCGACGATGATACTAACCTCCTCTCTATGCGTCGCCTCTGCATTACAGCCCAGCCGGCGCCTGAAGAAACGACAGACGGAGAAATAGCGACGGTGGTCTGAGTATTAGCAATTATCTTTATGGAGAAAACACATCATTATTACACCATATACAGCCGAGTGTCTCACCCTCAAACTGCACCGGTCGTCCGTCGTGGTTACTAACCACCACCCGCCGAGAACTGTATACATACTTAACACTCTAAATGATTCAAGCGACGCAGAGACGATGACTCCAACAGCTTTCCTTCATAGCCACCAAAAATAAAACAAAACCCAAACGACAACGAGCCTACATTATTATATAACAATACAGTTGAATGGACGACAGAGAGAGACGACAGTGAAGAAGGCTATGGAGTAATAAGAGGTGGCAGCTTTTACAATAGCACCAGCGCATCTCACACCTGGTCCCATATTATTTTAATAGCATTCGCTGAACCACGCGTATAAATACACGTCACGTACACAACGCACAACGAATGTTTTTTAAAAACATAAAACCGCAAGAATTCGGAGAATTCAAAACATTTACAACAACCCGTTCAGTTTCGGGATTTTTTAAACATTCAACAACTTTTTTTGCAATTCACAAAATATAATAACCATATCCCTGTCAAGTTTAATAATCGTCAATACAATACCCTACTTGTAATTAAAAAGTTAACGTCCATTTAAACAAATTAAGATTGAAGTGTGGTACAGCTAAATCCCTGAGAGGTTCGATCGAGGTAACATAATTTGTAAATTAAGTACATATATTTGCACGTACCAATCTGTATTCAATATTACCGATTTAATGTTTTATATCTTATCATAATACAAAGTGAAGTTTTGAAATCTTAGGTACTTATAATTAATTTATCCAAATATAAAATCGGCAATTATGATAAATTATTGAAGTTATTTTTTTTAATTAAAAGTTTATTTAAGTTTAGTTCGTATATTTTGAAAATAGAGAAGTATCAGATCATTTTTGGCGTTATAAAATTAAGTAAAACAATTTTCATTAAATAATATCTAATGGTTCAATAATTAAATGAATAATTAACTATTTTAATTGTTTATTTTATTATGTAATCGAAGTCAGCTCAATGAAAACTTAAATCAATCAACAATTTTATAAATAAGTTATTATTAATTGTTAACATATAAATGTATGTATTGTAGTGAGGATTAGGAAGTTATAGAAGTTAAGTTAAGTAAATAAATAAACTGAGCATATTCTTAACATAAAATATGCACGCGAATGTATTACACATGCAAAGACAAATTATAATTATTATAAATTATTAATTACACAATGTTACATAAGTATTTGGAATATTAAGCATAATTTTTCTTTAAATAATTATTATATTATGAAATATATGATATAAATTATATTATAAACGTTGTGTAAAAGTTCATAGTTCACAATGGTAATTTGACATTGTGGAAAAACATGTTATTACCTATCAAAAGATTAAAAAAAATCCATCAAACTAATATAATTTTGGAAACCTAATAATAATATTTCTATAGTACTATTTCGATTACTTGAGAAAGTATCATTAGTGCTGATGATAAGTATAATCAAGGCAATTAATAATATTTTATTATATATTCTTAAAGTTCTTCCCACACCTTGTAATTTAAAGTGAAATGATGGGAAGCTTTATTATACATGTTTGAGGTTTTGGCATGTCTGTTACAGTGACGAGATGTTTCCAGCACAAAATTTATTATAACATTTACTGTACAATATAAGACGGTTGGCGAACATGTTAAAACGCCACTGGCGGTAATCTGCAACGTCTGACAAGCGATGTCTAATGGCTCTTTTCATGTTGTCATTGTTGTCTCGTTTGCCCAATTCACAAGGACAACATAACTATTGTTATAATTATTATTAGATCATCATAATTATATAATTGTATGGCTATATTTGTATCATGGTCAATTTAAAAATGCAAATTATACCGTGATTATACCCCTAACGTTAATAAACAGTTACCCAATTTATTGCTGTGATTGTAAATTTGTCGATTTTCAATAGGTAGCGAATAAGGCACGTATATGGAAACAATGTAAACAAAGTGTGCAGTAAATATAACGAGATAATATATATTCCGAAACGTTTTCTAAATCGTTTCGTCATTTATCATTAATAACGGTTGGCATTGTATATAAATTTGCCATGAACAGCAATAAAACATAATCCACATCAGTTCTTCTTTACGCAATTCTCAGTAGATATACAGTCGTAAATGTTACGTTTCTCAGGGTCGTCCTAATGTTTAAATAATAAATTCGCTAATTATTGGTAAGGTAAAAACGAACTTTTTACATAAAAGAAAATTAGTTTGTGCCCGTATACATTACAACAATAAAAGAACCTACATCTCCCATTTTATTGTAAAATAAAATATATTTTAATAGAATAAGTTTGTATCGATAACGTAATTGTTAGTATAGTATAATAACTATAAAAGAAGCGCGTGAAAAAAATAAATAAATTTAGTTAAAATGTCTATTACTAAATGGTATTATACTTACAGAAATCCATGAACTCATAACAACAACAACAACAAAAAAAAAAAAACAGAAATAAACAAAATAAATTTGTTAAAAAATAAAAAATTAATCTAAATATTATTATATACCATGTTTACCGGGAATAGTAAAAAATGACTTCTTTATCAAGAATTTGAATGTACAAAATAGGACTATAAAAAATAATGTTTATAATGTTTAACTTATTGAACATCGAAAAAATAATTTCCAAATGAATTGACTCATGTTTCATGACCTTATTTTTTTAAACTCAGTACATTATATTTTTGGAATTTTGAAAGCATTAGATAAACTATATCATAAAAAAGTGGGTAAGTGGGTACCGCTCTGCTTACATTAGGTGCCGTGTGGATCACTATTTTATATTATAGGAGGGTTAAATTTGAATCCAATGATAATTATCATTGTATACGAAAAACGATTCTGAACGGAGATGATTTGTCAGCCTAGGAAATAATTTTCAGTGGTTGGTGAAAAAGGTGGTTTATGTTTTAATGGTTTGAATACGTCAAAATTTAAGTTATTTTATAATTATTGTAAGCTAAACTTATGAAAAATCTTGTATTAAATTTTCAACTCTTAGCTACTTATACAAAAATTTTTATGAATTATACGAACAAAATAATTTGCAAATATTCATG